>JAODJW010000036.1:8364875-8384970 GCA_026777045.1 Hyperopisus bebe | reverse complement strand
CACCCTGCCGTCAGATATGTTCTGGTGCCGACACTGGGGGCCGGTCTTCCATTCACCTCCCATTTCTGATTTTCAAGCTCAGTTGCCGCAACCCCCCCTAACTCCTCAGTAAACCTTCCGGCCCAAACTCTCACTCTCCCTCTCTATAGCCTGCTTTCCTCCCTGTCCTGTCCTCTGCCCCCAGGCTACTGACCTCCTTACGACTTTCATCCAGATCCTTGCTGTTATCCATAGCGACAGTGGTGCTGTTGGAATTGGGAAGGCCGGCTCCCGCTACACTGTTGCCATCCTGGCAGTTCTCGGTGGGTAGTATGCCTGCCCGGGCAGGGAACTTGCCATCCATCATCATCTCATCCCCTTTGGGCGTCATCTCGCCCTCCGTCTCCACCACAATGCCCCGGCGCTTATCGGCCCGGTAGCGCTTGTGCATGTACTTGTAGAAGAACAGCCGTCGGTCGGCGATCCAGGCCAGGATGACACATACTGGGAAGAAGAGGAGCGTGACCAGTGCCTCCCACACCTGAGAACATAGAGGTCATTGTTTTGTTCCCACACCCATTAGTGCAGCCCTACAGCACAGCAGCTCCACCACTGGGGCTGTATGTAACATTCAGGTAGATGGATCAGGTGTCCAGCAACAGACAGATACAGACAGTTACAGACAGAGAGGTCTAAGTGCTTCTCCACCACAGAAGAAAGGCACACTGACTATACAGAGTAGGATGCCCAATTCCCATCCTGGAGGATCACAATTCACAGATTTCCCTGCTCAAACTCATCTACCTCAGCTAATTACCAAGATCTGTAGGTGTATCTCAGCAGGGAAATCTGCAAAGTTCTGCAAACTAGCCCTCCAGGACAGGAATTGGGGAACCCTGAATATAGTCATAAGCCTACAATGAATTCAGGCACTTTGTATAAACAAATACAGTGAGAATGTATTGCTCTCAAACAAATAGATTTAATGCAAATGCAAAAACAAGGCACTTATAAAGACAATGATAAAACTGAGAGTGTGGTTTAGTTATTTAGCTTATTAGTTCTCATGTATTTAGCACACTTAGCTAAGCAGGTAATTGAAATGAGTATAAAATGAAATTTCAAGTACAAAATTTGTTGTCATTATCATGCAGGTCAAATCACCCATGCTTCATGAGTACAATAACCAGGATGAGATAAGACATTAGATACAAACACTCTCAGAACATCGTAGGATATGAAATTTCTCCAGGACCAATGGAACACATAGATTCCCTGGTTGACAATTACGTTGTAGCCATTAACATTAGGAGAAATTCCCTACACCTGTGCATAGAAATATGCACACATCATACGGTACAGACCTATCCTTTAAGTTATTTGCTTATTAGTTAGATATGGTGGCAGACAGGCTAACCTCCACGATGCCCGGCGACATGACGGCCAAGATGAGGTACAACCATATGTAAGCGAAGATGCTCCAAAAGGCAGTGATGAAAAAGACCCTCAGGTGCTTGATCTTGCGGGATTCCCCGGCGGGGATGACCCACACACACAAGCCGATGATGACAAACATGTTGAAGGCGGCACTTCCCACGATGGTCCCTGGGCCCAGCTCCCCCGCCTCAAACTTGTGCCCGCACACCTACCACCAGACATGTGGGAAGCACCGAATGGCCATTACCAGACTGGGCTTTCAAAACATAAAATATCATTCTGCATTTATCAGTCCCAGTGGTGAATCATATATTAATTAACTCATGCACCCATTTTCAGTAAACACTTGCTAAAAAGCAGTTGGGGTGACAAGTAATCCAGACTCCAGGCTAACTCTGCATAGAGAATTAATCCATTAAAAGACACTCATGCATTCACCTAATATGGGCAATAAAGTGCTATTAAATCCCCAGTACGGCATATCATTGGACCTTTAAAACCCTCATAAAAACTGAAAACTATAAGAGAACAAATAAGCACGAATGGGTTTGGATTTACACCCACGAACCTGGAGGAGAGATAAGAAAGATTAAGTTCTGTTGAACCTCAATTATTTCATTTATCTTTCTCAACATTTTTTCCTTGAAAAAACACTGGAGATCTTATATAGTCTGAGAATTATAGCCATATGTCATGTGAAAGGCAGGGCCTGTTCAATATCAGGCAGATGCAGTAGAATTGAGCTGAAGGGTCCATCTGTTGATAGAAGGGGTGCGGATATTGGTCCCATGTAATGAGGACACTGCGGCTGTTGTGTTGTCCCCCCCCACTCCACTTTTAACTTGTCCCCTGTCCTGCCTCCCCTTAATTTGTCTCCTTTCATCCCCCCTGCTTTTAACTTGTCCCTTGTCCTGACCCCCCACTTTTAACATGCCCCCCCCCCCCATAACACTTAGAATAACCTAAATCTGTAGTACTGAAATTGGGCCAGACTCCTCTCACAGCACATACCTCAATGACAGAGAGCAGAATCTCAGGGGCTGAGGAGCCCAAAGCCATCAGCGTCAGGTTGGACACCGTCTCATTCCAGATACGCACGGTGGCCACTGACGTCTCTCCATTGGGCATAGTGATTGTGACCTCCTTCTCCTGAAGCAGGGGCCATGTATGTCAGGAAGCAGATGCACAACTGCGCTATGCAAATTTCATGCGTAACTGTTTGGTAATGCGTTACGCTAACTGCAAATTTATAATGCCTTTATAATGCATTCGTAAAACATTTAGGGCACCTTCAAAATGCATTCATAGAACATTCATAGGTTAAGCATTTAAGTGTACCTTAACATACCTTAACAGCTTTGTTATACATTAATAACAAACGTTATATGACAATAAAAAAACTAATTGTGTAATTATATGTTTGTTATTAATGTATATTAAAGCTGTTATGGTATGTTAGGATGTTAAGGTATACTTACATACTGCTTATGAATGCTCCATTGTAATTACAGTTCATTGCTGAGAGCTCACTAATCACTTCTCACTTCTCAATGAGTAAGATAATAATAAATACGATAATTAGCAATTCAAGCACTTCATATAAACAAACACAGGGAGGATGTATCGTGCTCAGTAGCAAACAAATAGATTTAATGTAAAAACAAGGCATTCATAAAGACAATTATAAAACTGAGAGCATGGTTTAGTTATTTAGCTTATTCGTTCTCATGTCTTTAGCACACTTAGCTAAGCAGGTAATTGAAATAATAGTTTAAAATTCAATTTTAAATACAAAATTTGTTGTCATTATCACGCAGATCGTATCATCCATGCCTCATGAGTAAAATAAGCAGGATGAGATAAGACATTAGACACAAACACTCTCAGAACATGTTCTCCCTAGAACATGAAATTCAGCCTGATGAGGTGGCACACTGTCCTTATTTTCACTCCGTCTTAATATTTGTCTAGATACTGGCCTGCGATGGTGGGCAGATAACGGGGGCCAAGAAACAAGGGAGTTTTGGGAACGTCTGCGCCAGGGAACGGGCGTGCAGTCTACCGTACCTGAGACGTGATGACCTCGATGGAGGCCATGAAGCGGTCAGCGATGATGGATACACCCAGGAACATGTACATGAGGGACACGAAGTAGACGATGGCTCGAGCTACCTGATCCCCCAAGCTGGGCTGATGTGGGAGCCACACAGGCAGCAGGATGCCCGGACTACAGATGGTCAAATCGCTACAGGGGGGTTTGGCTTTGTCGCTGTCGTTGCCATAGAGCTCCGTGGTGACGGACGGGGAAACGGGCTCCACCTCTATTGGCTGAGACTCGGGGGAGCACGGCTGAGGCAGCAGAAAGAGAAGGAGCAGGACGGCCGGGAGAAACAGTCCGAGGCGGGACCCCATGGTTCTCCTTGGAACGGCAAACATGGTGTGGGAGCAGGGAATAGAGAGGAGTAGAACTGGAAGGCGTGGTACCGGTCACCTATGAGAAAGGAGGAAGAGCCGTAACTTTCCCATATTTTGCATATATTACAGGCTGACATTTCTGTATGTATTTATATGTGTATGTTTCGCTTGTGCACCTTGTACCAGTACGATTGGGTATTTCATTGCAGGCCAGCATAATGCATTAGTCGCAAATCGTTCTGTTCCTTCACTTATTTAAGTGGTTTCATCAACAAAAGAAAAACATTTGTTTTGTCACTGTAGGCACAGTAACAAAACATTACTCAACAATACTTACAATCAACAATAATAATATAATGTGAAAATCCATATTACACCCTTTGGATTGATTAAGTGTGTCAGCATGAACAGCAATACATAAACTAAATACATATTTTTGTCTTGTGTAAGTGCCTTTCCATTCTGAAAATTATGCACTGCCAAGTCAACCTTGCAAAACGGAATAGCCTTCCAAGCTTGAGTCATACGTCAACCTGTCATCTGATTACCCTACTGGTTTGTTTGCTAATTTAATGTCCCATGATGCATTGCACATTGGGCCCTTTTTCCCATTCTGCTCTACTGGGCTGCACCTCCAAGGCTTGTAATGACTTGAATAACAAACAGTTGACAGGACAGGACGTGGGGGTGGAAGCTGTGCTAGATATGGTTGCCTTTTACTCAGCGGGTTAGTGTAAGATTAACTGTATTTGACAAACCATGTGCTTTGCCAGAACGTGTAGAAAGCGGCTTGTTTTGCTAGAGCTCTGCAATATCTGAAAATATTGTCAAGAAAAAGACTTAGGAGTTTAGAAAAAGATTTGGCAAGCCCAAGTAAAAAGATCTGGGATATCGTTAGGAAGAGCGATATTTGGAAAAACACAGATGGTACAAGAGCAGGAAAGACTGGGAAAGATGGTTATAAAAAAGAGAAAAGAGAAGAGGGAAGCCCTACATGGGGATTCACTCATAAATATTCCTTGCATGGCCGGACGTTACCATGGTGACTTCATGAAGGGTTTCAAAGGACAATCTATCACACTGGAGGAAGGAAAGAGAGTGGAAAGGAAAAAGAAAAGTGAGAGAACTGCATAGTAACTACCCAGATATGAAATGGACCCATAAACTTAAAATGTCGGACAGAGGCTAACATGACACCTTTTTGGCCAATCACACGCTGTTTAGATTCCAACAATCATGACATACGTACAGGGGATGAATACCTAATGACACTCATCAATAATTCTCTCCCATCTCTCATACAACTCCCCTGCCCCATACAAAATATATGCTGGACATGGATATAAAGTATTTTATAGGTTTGATTTCTCATAAAATGGTCCCAGTAAAAAAGACACCTGACTAAAAAACATGACATCTGCTGGACTTCAGTAACACTTTTAGGATGTGTTTTTGTAGCCTTACAGATTTGTGACACAAAGCATATTTCACAGCAGTACAAGGCGGTCCCTATTCCTTAGCTGTTTCTCAGTATCACAACTCAGAACCAGATCTTCTAGGTAGGATGAACATATGTTCAAAATGTAAACAAATTTCTAGGCTTATTTGAGAAATTTTACAATGTATAAACAAGGAACTATAGAGCAACAGAAGATTTGAACAAAATGACTTCCACTTAGTTACCAAATTGAACGTAGGCGTGCATGTGTGTGTGAATCCTGTGTGAGTGACTGGTGTGTGTGTATGAATCCTGTGTGAGTGACTGGTGTGTGTGTGAATCCTGTGTGAGTGACTGGTGTGTGTGTGAATCCTGTGTGAGTGACTGGTGTGTGTGTGAATTCTGTGTGAGTGTGCCCTGTGATGGGCTGGCTCCCCATCCTGGGTTCTTCTCTGCCTTGTGCCCGCAGCCTCTAGGATATGCTCCGGACCTCCTGTGGCCCTAAATAGGACAAGCGGTTACAGGAAATGGATGGATGGATGGATGGATGGATGGATGGACATCCAACTACTAATTGTGCCACTACTACTATATTGTTTTAATGCAGAGACATTGTCACCCAAAAAAAACAACTGTATTGTTTTTATTGAATAATTGTAGAGACCCATTCCTTCAAGTCAAGAATCAGTTTCTTAACCCAGTATAAGAAGCTAGTGGGTTTTATCATAACTTACAGTGCACATGTTCTTAGCATGCAAAGAGGCCACACAATCCTGATAAGTCAAGCACTTTGTCAGAATTAAATATTACAGAGGGGGTAGAGAGTCACATAACACTGACACTGCACTGCTTAAGTTCCAGACCCAAAACACTCGCACCACTTGGTTATAAGTAATGCAAGGCTTGCCTTCACTGCATCGGTGACACTTCTATCTAGCTGTGCCTTTCTGCGTATCTATATCTGTGTCCATGTTAGATGCCCCCCTTCACATAAAACCTCACATTTCAAGCTTGGGAAAAAATAATCTTTGACAATCTGGAACAGCTTCTTTTCAGAATGTCCTTCAGGGATGTCACTTGACAAACTGCCAAGCCATTATGGACCAGAATTCCATTCCAGTACCGCACACCCCCACAAAATCTGTGTCCCTCCCTTAGCTTCTACCTGAACGCTTAAATCTGCACTGGACACTTTTTCTCTAGGAATTCAATTGTGCAAATTGATTAAATCTTATTAAGCAGCTCATAATCACGTTCCCCATAATATTACGAAACCTCATTTCATATGGGACTTCAGTATATTATCCTAATCTTATAATTAAATGTGATTAAGTCTTTATCAGGGATTCTTAGAGGAAACTTGAACTGAATTCTTATTATATAAAAATAAAAAGGGGCAGATGGTCACAGTCATTGTATAGTTTTCCAATAGTTCAGCTATTTAGGATATAGTTAAATACTTCAGTTTAGAATGATCTATTAATTTGTTATAGCTCTATTTTATAATGACTGTGGAAAATAATAATTGCAGATTCAACATTTTTGTGGTTAGGGTTTGGCATTCAGGAATGTTATTTGTGTTGTAAATATATTCATATTTACTATAAATGTTAAACTGTTATTTTGATATTGAGGAATGACTGTGCTGTTTTACCTGCTATCACTGAACAATGTAGATAATAAAAAGATAATGATGACTGGAGACAACAGGAGACAACACCAACATTATTTTAGTCTTCTTGGATACGGGCTTATGTCAGATGCTGGTGTTAATATGATAAAATACAGCAGGAGGTGTCAGCAGCATGCACACTACTGAAGACAGGAAATCAGAAAAATAACACTTAGATTTGGCTATCCAGAGGCTGTGGAGCAATCAAGATGTTTACAACCATCTCCAAACAGTTTTCACAATAAGGAAGAGTAGGCATCGGGTGCCATCTTTGCACCATGTTCGGTGGGGAGACGACCTCGGATGGGAGTGAGGTGTCAGCACAGGTGTGGCGTACATGCCGACAGCTCTCCGTGGGCTGCCGCCTCGCATGCCAAGGAAAAAGTGCCGAATCTGCGGCAACGGGCACGTCTCCTCCTGTTAGCGCCATGCTGTCCGGGTGGCATCCCAGCAACCACCCACGCCCACCTTCCTGGCAGGTAGCCATGCTGAGCAACATAAAGAGAGCAGGAAGTCCCCAGCACCCCCCCCCCCCCCCCAGGATAAAATACACTGGCATGAATCAATACATCACCCCAGAGACACTTTGGCCAGCCTAGAAAATGCATAAATTTCCTTTAGACGACACTTAGCCGAGGCTCAGAATAAAATGTGGCTATAACGGTATTGATAGGCCTTCGATCCAATGACTGCTTTTGAAAACTGCAGCCTTTTAACAGATAAGCAAAAGTGAAAATTAATAAATGCATGCATGAATGAATGGGGGGGGGGCGGGGAAGAAAAACTGCCAGCAGGATTAAGCTTACGCTAAATCCTTACAGGATTATGACGGCAAATATAACGAATGTCTGTGAGGGCTTGCAAGAATAGCTCAGCATTCCCCTCCTGCTTTATAAGGCGACACGCAGCTGGCATCCAATCCACGGGGAGCTGACGCACACGGAGGATTTCTCACGGCCCGTGAATGTCTGGAGGGAATCACTCCTGAATAGATGCAGTTGGTAAAAGCGCTAGATTGACCCAGGCAGAAAGGAGCCGAGGAGATGAAGGTGAACTGCACGACTGCGGACCGTCTGCGTGTAGGTCCATCCATCTAATGCTTGGCCACCGGGGGAGTGATAGCAGGAGATAATGGTGATGACAGAAGCATGGGGAGGGCGGTGCCCCCTCCCCCCACGCAAACCAGTGTTCCAGGAAGAAGGTTTTTTTGTAAACCTGAGCTTAGCTACTGTATCAGTTACAGTGGGGAAAAAAACAGACCACACATTTGAACCTAATGCACATGGTCATCATTGCTGTCTGGAATCAATTAGTTCAATTTTAAAATGTTTATGTGCAAAACAAGGAAAAATGTCTCCTCTGCGTCCAGGTCTGTAGCGTATCATTTCACTTAATCAGCTTTGCATGAAGACAATGATGTCAGCATGAGATACAACGAGGGGAACTATGCACTTCACGGATGAACCATGCCCCCCCCCCCGAAAACAGAAAGGACACTACCAAACTGGAGTGTGACTTCAGAGGAATTAAATAAATGACTGTATTCTGAGAAATACTTTGACTGCATGTAGCACTCAAAGGCATGAGCTAAACATGAAGCATAAATCCAGACAAATAGGTCCATAAATTATAAATGAGAAGTACAAAGCACTGTTATAGGTAACAGGTGATTGTAATAGGTACTCAGTGAAGCATAGCTAGTGTACTCGTGCCTATAATTAAATAAATACAGACTTTAACGCATTCGCAAGCCCCAAAATCACAATCGATGACATCCCCCTTGGCTGCTCATCCTAATGAGCTCATGAGCTCGCTTGATCTGACTGCTCCGTCCTCCTGCAACTTCTCTGTCCTTTACTGTGTCTCAACTGCTTCCATCTACCTTATTATACCTCCTAAAACCAGACCAAAGTTGCTATCGCAGAACAGGATACACAGCAGATACAAAATTTGAATCGTGGATAAGTTCTGACTCATCCATTCAAAGCTGCGCCATTTTCTTTGGTTCTATCACTGCCACAAGCCCTAGTTTTGAGTAGGCGGTCAAATGGACTTGATGTCAAATCATCTGCTAAAACCATTTCACGGCCATCTCTAATGGTCTTAGGAGGAGCTGGCTTGCCTCTAACTGCTATTCAGTTTAGCGTGCCCAATTGGGCTTGGTGCAGAATTGCATGGTGGTAGACCAATACCCAGGCTACCTCACGGACTAAGCCAATTCACGGCAGGAGTGAGCGGAGGTCGCGCGTTGTTCACATTCCCAGCCTGGCACGGGTGGGACATCTTCTGCACGCCAGAACAATATAGCACCGTCGCTGTGACGTCACACGAGTGTGTGACTGCTGCTCGGGAATGCATCAATGGTCATCAGATGCGTACTGGAAAAACGACACAGCATGCTGGCCTTTTAGTCAGGTGCCTGAACCACTACCGCCTCAAGCGCAGAATTAGACTCTCCTCCCTCCTTCCATCCATTGCACCTTAGATCAATCAATCAATCTTTATTCATATAGCACTCTTAACAACAGGGTTTAGAAAGTGCTTTACAAACATTTCAAAGAAAGGAATTTAAAAAAAACAGCATAACAATAACCATAATTTTTTTTTCAAAAAGAATCGACAAAGAATAAACAAATAAACAAATAATAATACCACCAATAACATGTGACTTTAACCACCCACTTTGGGTCTCTGTAAGGTACCTCCCTCTCTGCTCCTCATGCAAGGGGACACGAACCCCTGCCACACTGGGACCCCAATCCAGTGTCCTCTGAAGCACTCAAACCGCAGAATATTTGGGGGAGCAAACATGCAATAATACAATAATAAATTATTATTGTTTTACAATCAGCTGATACTCTGGCTGTTGCACATGTTCACACGATCTTCTGTCCTGCAGTTAAACCAGGTGTGATTAAATCATTTTTTTATTCAAGTATTATGGAACTGTGACTGTGATTCACAGGACCAGGTACCTATTAATATCATACTTGAAACCAGTTTAAAAATCATATTAAAAAGTGCACAACTCAATGGTGAAAATGGCTTTATAAAAGCTTACAGCATTTTCCATCAGCAAAGCCTCACCAGAATCGCAAATAGCTGGAAAGGTAACTATATAGGGGTGTCAGAGGGGCATAGGTACGCCGGCAGATTAAGGAGGTCCAGGATTTCATAGGGGCCCTTAAATATGTAAAATTATACAAAAAATTGGGTAGGTGGGGCCCAGAATTTCTAGGCAATTTTCTAGGCAAAGGTACAAATTTGTAATTTTTTTTCTGACATGCTACATGAACTGGTCTAAATCAAAGTATCATTAAAATGTAAAACACTTGAAGAGCCAACAAGCAGAACAGCACAGATACTGTGATATCTGTAGTTTAGTCAGGCTCCAGTAGTACAGGGTGCTGTACTGGGCTCTCCCTCTATTGTCTCACCCAGCTGGTGTGTTGTTCCATGTCTCTTAGCTCCAGGCACTGCCAACCAGCTGTCTGGCTTAGCGAGAAGCCAAAACCACAGATAACTTTCGCCACCCAGACGTACTCGCACATTACGGTACAAGGTGCAGCTGTACAACTGGCACGTGGGAAGCACTGCAAGTTTCACCGGAAAAAAATGTCAAAAACCCTACAAGCTGAGGAGCACTGGAAAAATATCCTATATCAGCTGTTAGGGCTTTTGCGATGGACTCATTTTATTTACCAAGAAACAATCTCATCCGGAGGCAAAATTGAGTTTGTAATGAATAGATTTTATTGCAGTATGGGGAAATGTCACAAAGAACAACTGGGACAAAACTGTTCTCTCACAGCAAAGAAGCTACTGGGTCAGACAGTAAGACCAACTTACTAACATCCCAACCATCCAGCTTCTTACTGGTTGTCCTGATCAGGGTCACAGCGGTCCCTGAGGTGCAGGGATACACCCTTTGATGGACAATGCTGAGAATACTGTTTATTATACTGACTCATTATAGCCAGAGATGCACGACTGGCACATGAGTATACGCATTCGTTGTATAAAGCTTAAAACGCACAGCCATTTCTTGTCGTAACAGCACAAATGCAACATAAAATAAGTACGCATATGCGCTGTCACGATAAGAAATTGCCACGCACATCGTCTCATATGTAAAATGCATACCTGCGCACCAGTTACGTGCATTCCTGAATAGCACATCTTCAAACCAATAACGTCTTGTTGCTGATAATGAGATGTTTACTTTTAAATTACTTCCCTGAATGAAACACATTGTTCATCGCTCTTGTTTTCATCGGCGTACTGTAGCGTTGTGTAACATGACCTGTTGGCTGATAAACACTTGCAACAGCTTCGGCCAGAGCTCAGTGATGGACTGTCCTCTGTGTGGCTGACTCATAAATGGCTCATTTCCAGTACAGGTCTGGTCTGGGGGCACCATGGTAACCGAAGGGTAATCTGAGGGTCAGGAGATTAATTGGTACCAGTAGGGCCAGCAAAGTGTTTTTGTCATGCAGCGCTGCATTAATCTGTAAGGTAGTTGCCCATATCATGGTAAAGAGGTCAACTAAACCAGAAATCCTCTCCAACTAGGGTCACCACTTAATCCATGCCGGGAAGGACCCCTTGGGCCAGGACAGGATTTGTAAATTACCATTTAAATCAAAAGGACCTGGATTTCCCTTAAGCACTGAGTTCCTGCTGTGTGCTGATTGGTCAGTTTCCTATAATCATGTATGTATCACTAATGTTAATGTCAAAAAACACATTTAAAAAATTATCAAACACATTAAAATTCAATCTAGCAAATTTTAGATACATAAGAAACTCACTTACCATTGAGGCATCTAAAATGTATCTAAATGCAATGATAATTCCACATTTTCTCTACTGTATGACAAGTTGGTCTCAGGGATGTAAAACTGTCTTAAGGCCCTTGGAGTCATTATATAAATAATAAATAAATAAAGATTCATGACAAGAAAACACGTCTGTTTCACCACTGTCATATTCTAACTAAATATAGTATTTTAAGCTTTCAAAACTTAATCGTGTATACAAATATATGTCTTCTCTTCAAGATTATCCATGATGTTGCTGCCCCTCCTCTAAAGAAATTTATATCTCTAAGTTCTGAAAAAATATCTCGAGTCTCTCGGTCAACTGATCGAGGGGAGTGTAGGGCTCGCAGATGCAGAACTTCTTTCGGCAAATCAGCATTTTCAAGTGTAGCTATACAACAGTGGAACACATTACCAACAGAAATATTAAAATGTACAAATCTTTATGAGTTTTCACGCCTGACAAAACAATGGCTCCTCTCAAATCAAAGCTGCTCTCATAGAGCTGATGTGTGAAAGTGTAGTCAGCACTGAAGTTTGGGAGTTGAAATGTTCTGAATGACTATATGTAAATGGTGGTTGTATGCTACTGGACATTATATTATCAGGGCACTGATTCATTTGAAGTGAAGTGAAAATGTAGTACGCAAACACAATGTAATCTAGATAATCAGTATTAATAAGTGTAGATTAAGTAAATATTGATTTACATGATTAAATTCTATAGGTTGATGCCTACCAGGTTCTTTAAATCCAATGCTCTTGCAAAACATACAAATGACACATTCAGTAAAAACAATGGTTAAATAGAAAAAAATTGCAGAACAACAGAAATTGCTCTTAATAATGGATTTGTCATTTCAACTATAACTTTTTTTTTAATGCAACAAGCTCACGTTGATGACCGTCTGACATCCTGTACCATTAGTCTTTATGATTAACCACAATGATTTCCTGTTGACAGCCTAATTAAGTTTGCACTCCCCCTTAAAGGCTGAACTGTACAGCCCTAGTCATCAAGGGTTATTTTGCCAATAGCTGTTCTCAACCCAGGGCTCAAACAACACACTCTTTTTGCCGATTGTCAGCCAGTCTGCAAAACTGAGACTGTGGAACTGTCTGGTATGACTTTATGATGACAGAACCAGTTCTGCAAGCAAACTAAAACCTGCCTGCATATTATTTTTGCATGTGTCTTTCACATATAGCATAAGCAGCAATACTATGGAATTGGGAATAGGTCCAAGCCACAGAGTATTTTTAGCAAACATACCAAGCAGTGGATAATACTGTGACTCAGATGGTACCGCCGTCACCTTCTGCCTCTAGGGCGGCAGGCTTACCCTGTAATCTAAAATAACAAGCTGTTCAGGTGAATCAGTCAGTGCAAATTGCCACTAAGTGTATATCTGTGTCAATGAATGTGTGTCTGTATAAGTACCGTTTGATGGACCTGTCTCCCCTTCAAGGTCTACCGTACATTGCATCCTAAGCTTCATTAGATGGCTTTCCTTCCACCGCGACCATAAGTGGTCATTAAAAATGATGGATGGACACAAAGAGACTGGCAATTACTGTATTTAGTCATTTTTTTTATTTTAAACTATATTTAACAAGCACTGCAACCCTGTACCAGATAGGCAGTCACAGGAAATGGATGAATGGATGAATATATTTTATGAAACTTTATATAACGACCAAAATTATTTACTAAACTTTTTTTTTAATAAGAAGATATTGCAATATTACAAGTAGAAAAAAAAATCAACATACATTTAAGTATAATTGGCTAAGCTGCTGACTGGGATTCAATGTATTGAATAATTCATTTATTACAAATATTGAATCTGTTTTTAATTTTACATTCATGGTGAGCCTGTTCAAAATGCCAGCAGGGGACATTATTGATACCATTCCAGTCCATAACTGGACATACATAGGATCAAATACTAAATGCAGTTTAAACACAGCATTGCACCGAAACCCATATATAACAATGAAATCTGATAATTAGTAAAACTGCAACTGCAACTGGGTTTCAGATGTGATACCAGGCAATCCATGGACATGTTGTTGAGGTTTTCGCCAAAGCAAGTTTACCTAAAATAAATGAGGAAAATGAAACATATTCTCCATGGACAAGCGAACCACTAGACTTTTGATTTGGCATGATTTCACGCATATAGAAAACATAGATGGCCACCTCTATTTTTTTTTTCCTTTAAGTTAATGATAAGCTGCATGTCACCAAACAGAAATTCTGAGTTATATTTTTTTTCAGCCTCTTCAATTAGTGAAACAGTTGTCAGCACAGACACCTCCAACTCGGGGCTAAAGGTCCTTGAATCTTTGCCACGTTGCATGCTGACTGATGGCATGCCAGCTTATTAATAACATCCTACGGCTACCTATCCAAGCATTGATGAATAGATGTTGCTGGAAAGTCATTAGAGAGCGTATGCTGGATGTCTATTTATACTGTGGGAGCAAACTGACCGCCCATATTACCACTGGAAAACTATGACGACAGTCAATTACGTTTTCTAATTGGAGACTTTTCTCCTTTATATCTCATCCCACTTTCCTTGCTTCAATTCTATTTCCCCTGTCATTGATTTAAAACATAATGGAACGTTTTATAAATATAGTTTGTCCAAGGACCTGGAATAAGAGGCACGAGTATGAAACTATTTTGGATCCAGACACTCAGGTAAGTGGTGGAGACTTTGCAGTGAAGATAAAATAAAGATACGTGTTTATAATGAGTGAGAGGCGCATTGGGAGAGGTGTTGAAGAAAAGGTGATGCTTGGGAGAGAGGAAGAGAGAGCAACTTGTGAGATCCTTTATGGAATCTTGAAAATGCATCCATTCCAGAATCCTAGAGACTATGGTAGATCATAAAAGACCACAGGACATATATCATAAGAACTGGCCAAATACCGAATTGCAGTTAATTCAGCTTTTGATTGCAGTATTACAAACTGGTTCCTTCACATAAACGGCGCATAATCTAGGTCCTGACAGTACATAAAAATTCAGACTCAGCTATTCTATGGCCTTCTAGGCCTACCATGGCCCGTTGGGTTTTTAAATAGTAAATGGGTCCATACATTTGAACCATCTGGTAGTAAACAGCTTATCAGAAACCGGGGGAAATGGAAGGAGTCTAGCTTTTTTTGTCACGATGCTCTGAGTCTATGAGTCATGGAGGGTTTTGCGGTTGACACGCTGCCATTTTTGGTTTAAAATGTGTTAGAACCATTGAAAATACAAAAAGAAACTAATTCCGAATAACATACAATGCAGATTTCTAGATGCTTGAAATTAAAGTACCTGCATTAAACTACACTTACATATACTTCCACATCATTCTCCCCAACAAAATACTTAAAGTCTTAAATAGCTGAGCTTTTACCACTAAAAACCCCCCTTTTTAAACATAATAATTCATGTACTGTCCTGTTTTCCCATTGTTTTAGACAGGTTTTATCATGGAACTATATATATTTGGAGAGGATACATTTTAATGTCATGGTAACCCACAACCTTGAAGCACACAATTGCAAAAGCAATCAAAACTGATAAATATACTGAAGTCAATATCCAAGCAAACTTTGAAAGCAGGGAAGCTGAATATGTGTAAGGCGATAATACGGCTTAATGCAAACCAACAGCCTTTAAATCAAAATGCAAATTCTCATTATTGTACAAAGGAATTTAATGGCTACTAGCATACTAATATAAAGCCTAATATTTTGTACCCTGGCTATTCATCCTGAAAGAGAAACAGGCAAATAACATACAAAATGAAGATCAGCTTACAATGCAAAGGAATTAGTAAATTTGATTGTTCATTAACGGTGCTGAAATTGTTTAATTCAGCTTCACTCATATTATTGCCCCAGACACAGCTGGTTAATTATATATCATTGTTTAACTGTTAAATTGTTAATGTACTTTGGTGATAAATACCTACACCTCTGTGTAAAGCTGTACTGCAATGAGACAGCCTTCACGCGCTGGGTTTTTGGATGAACTCTATACAAATTCCTGCATTCCTCATTTGGCACTTCATGAGAGACATCAGCAGAAATTTACAGACCACTGTCTCTCACCCAGGTCCTTGGGGACCCACAGAAGGTAGACATTTTTGCTCCTTCCCAGCTTCCTGCCAGACAGTCTACTTTCTTGCTCGGAGCTGGGAGGGAGCCACATCGTGGACTGTCTGGAGGTCCTCGAGGACTGGGTTGAGAAACACTAGTTTAGACACAGTTGGGAGCAAGTTTTGGGGTCAGTACTTACAGTCAGCCAGTATCCCTAAAGCAGTTGAGGTTAAGGGACTTAAGGGCCCAACAGTGATGGAATTACTCTGTGCACCACAGGATTTAAACCCATGAATGTTACTGGCCTCTTGCAGCCTTACTCAGCTTACCCGACTCAGGTACTTAGGTCTGGGCAACGGGGCCTTTCAGTCCTCCCACGTACCCAACTAAAGGCACATTGGGATTGTGCCTTTCGGTCTGTTGCACCAAGGCTTTGGAACGGTCTCCCGCCAGCGTTGCGTTCAACTGAGTCAGTTGTGTAAGGAAAAGTAGTAGATGTCCCAGTGTTCTTGGTTGATCATTTGAATACAGACAGTGTTTGCAATTTATGATCATGGGGCAAGTCAGGGGTAGAATGGGGGCTCCAGTCGGCACCACTAGGGTGATAAGGAAGAAATTGAATTAAATCATCAGAAAGTCTCCGTCCTGTCCTGCCACATCCCTGCCACATCCCTGCCCAATCCCTGCCACATCCCTGTCCCAGGCTCCTCACAGTCCAGGGAGTCACTCTTTATATGTAAATGCACTCACAGCACCTACACACAGCACCTTGGTGGGGAGGGTCTTTTGGGGTATAAAGGGGGGTGGAGAACTGTCCTTATTTTGTATTTGAGCTGCCTTTCAGTACCCAGTGTATGTCTACACTGTATTACATTATATTATTTTTACTGTTCAATAAACCTCCCTTTTGCCGAAATTGCGGAGACTCTGCAAGTGGATCCCTTACAGTTGACTCATTTAAAAAGCAACTAAAGCCTTTTTTGTTTAAGCAGCTATTTGAGTTGAGTGGTCTTTTGCTTGTATTCCATTTTTTAGTACTTTTTAAAAACTTTTCCTTGTTTTTGATTTATCTTGATGGTACTTTTAGGTGTTTTAGTGCTGCACAGTGCTCTGTGACCTTTTGTCAGTCAAAGGCACTTTATAAATAAATTTTACTTACTTACTTATTTACTTACTAACCCTAACTCACTAAGAAATCTTCCAGAGAAGTAAACAATCAGGTGTCTCAAGAAATACCAATAAAGCAGTATTGTAGCAGTATTGTAGCAGTATTGTTGATCTTACATCATAAAGCAAAACAAAACACTGGGGAAAGAATAAATAGCTAAATTGAAAAGGGATTTGTTGCAGAAAACTAGCATGCTTATAAAGCCCCACAAGTTTAATCCCATGTAAGCCATCTCCCCAAATCTAAGATTGATGCAAACAGAAAGATGCTGCCAACTCAAAACAATCCAGGCACCAAGCTGTTTGTCCATCCTGTTGTAGGGGAATTAAGTCAATTTAGGGGACAGACAAAAGATTTCAAACTTTAAATCAAGGATGTAGGCTGACAATGACTGTATGACTTCAATGCAACCATTTATTAGTGCGATGGGGTAAACCAGTGCATTAGACTTCACTGAGGTCAGGTCCTAAGTCATTCTGATGCAAAACATGATCGTCAAAGGACAGGGTTTGCAGGACAGCAATTCTGAAAAAGATACCAATTTCAGGATGATTGCACTCATTTCACAGTAGCTTACAGAATACTTCAGTGCTCAGTGTTTTCTGAACGGCAATATTTTATGAAATTCTAACTAGCTCCAGACACGTTTAATCAGTTCAATGAGCGACCTGAATAAAGGGCTGTGTGTATTTATATATTAAAAAAAACTCTACAATTAAAAGCAATTTACAAAGTTATGAGGCACATCTAAAGGCCAAATGTTTGTGGACACCACTGTTAATTAGTGGAATTGGATAATTAAGTCATACCCATTATTGACCCAGGTGTATAATTAAGCAATAACCCATGGAACCTTCAACAACAAACACTGGTGGCAGGATGGATGGTCATGCAGACGATGTTAATGACTTTCAACTTGAACCCATCGTAGGATGCCATCTTTCAAATCGGCTCGCCATATTGCTCCCCTGCTAAAGCTGCCCGGGTCACCTGCAAAAGGCGTTATTATGGAAACGTTTGGGAACCAGTTCAGCTGTGAAATAGTAGGCTATGCAAATTTACAGAAAGAGACCGGATCACACAACATCAGCACCCAACCGGAAGGGCAGCAAATCCCACAAGTAACAATCTAACATTTAATGGAAACTCTTCCCAGAAGAGTATGGACTATTATAAAAGCTACAGGTGAACAAACATCATGTGAATGCCCATGGTTTCAGAATGAGATTGTGGGCAAGCTGGTGCCCACATACGTTTGGCCATGCGGGGTAATTCCATAAATGCGACTGAAAACATGCACCGAATTAAAGCGCCATAATGCATCAATAAACAAAATAAGCGATGGCAAATGTTTTATCATGCCTTTGACCAGATGCATGCACACATCCCTACTGTACTGCTCTTATTGGCAGCTGAGTTATTATTGCAGGCTTGCTGTAATGAGATGCAATGCACTTAGTCTGACATGTGTTACAGCCTCCCAGATCAACACTGCGGTGTCTGCATGAGTAATTCGACCCCGCAGATATAGAATTACTAGACTGGTTCTATGTTCTACCCACTGTGCATTACGCTATCCTACCCAGTACTCCTTTCACATGGATACATTTTCACTGTTGCCATACAGTGGGTAAGCAACATCATTTTATTACGCATAAATACTGTATATTTCATTTGAAATTGATGATATACAAAAGTATAAACCGGAATCAACACAGCTATAATTACACGCAATGAATGAAGTATTTGCATTTAGTTACACTCTTCTTTGTCTCCTCTTTTTCTGATCTGCTCTCTGCGAAAGGAAGCACATAAACAGGAAGCTGACTGCATGGTGGAAAACGCCGGCAGATAGTGGCCAAGGGCGCCGAAGTCGCTCCCCTCGGCACGACGGGCGGTAAGGGGATTTGCGGGCTCGGGAGACTGGGACAGACCCATAATGAGAAATAGATTTCCTTTTGAAAGACGAGAGCGACAAATGGACGCCTTATGGCCCCTGCCCTTAGATCAGGACATGGGCTGGAGTGAGTGGGGGGGGGGGCTCCAGTGCCAGGGATTAATAACATCAGTAACAGCATCATTAATAACAGGAAAAGGTGGCAGTGTGAAAAAAGATCAGGTCCGCCATCCACTACCACTTACCCTTAGGGGTTATATGTGTTTGTTAGTGCTCTATGTTCAGGTCGTCTTTGTAGTCAGCTCGTGTAATATTTGTGCCTGACATGAATGCAAGTGTGTATGTGTGTCTGTTAAACATGCATGCACTGTATGCACTGTCAAAAACAATGAGAAGAAGCAGCGCTTCACTGATAAGTGTCTACATATAGCTACTGTATAGAAAGGTCTGCTTGCTTGTCTGTTTACCTCTGAATACAGTGAGGGGTGTGGATACTCAATGCCCTTTAACCCCAGATACACGGAGTGCTTGTGCAGATGAGACGCTCAGTCCCGTTTCTCCAGGCCTTCTCATAACACGTAACAGACACTGAAGACCTGCATCATTAATGTGCTCCCTGACACGGCGGCCCATTGTGGGGTTGTGATTGAAATAGCCACCGTGAAAGTAGTGGCGTTGCGTTTCACTTTCCAGGGCCTGCTATGGTTACCTAGGACCCAGAGCTGACTATGGTCCGAGCCCCGGATTGCCCTCCGTTCACACCCCGGTCTTGGCAGAGACTCGAGACGGAAGTGTGGGTAGCTCAGACAGGTCCAGCCCGCCCCAAGTCGGAGGTGGATGAAGGCAGAGCCGTCCGCGTTCTCTTGCCTTATCACATGACACATCGAGGTTCTGTTCCAGTGCAGTTTAACGTTTAGCCTCCTTCACTTTGCTTCCCGGTGGCGAGGAGCAGGGATACCTGAGCTCGGCCAGTGTGCAGGTTCTCGGCCGCAGAGAGCCGGGTCAGGGACCTGGACGGGTGATCACCTGATACCCAGCCATGCCAATGATTGGGCTCAGCTGATTAATAACTAATCAGGGCTTCAGCCCCGTCAATGGGCATCCGCTCTGCCAGGACGGTCCATGCCGCATTGTGTGGCCCATGTGGGGGGGGGGGGGGGGGCGG
>JAODJW010000036.1:8331010-8364775 GCA_026777045.1 Hyperopisus bebe | reverse complement strand
TTCTGATATTCAGATCGAGTTCTAGGTCAAACTGGTTTGTTCGACTTTCAAGAAATTCGAGTTCTAGTGAGTTCGAGGACCAAGGTACCACTGTATTCGATAATGAATCGCACTGGAAAACTCAAATGTAATTCCAAATGCTACCACTTGCGAGCTGATATTGGGCTGTCATAGATTACCAGCACAAGCTGCTTGTATCTGCACCATTCTACACAAAGGCAGGGGCCACTGCAAATATATAATATGTCAACTTTACATTTTTCTGGAACTTTTGCAAAGAATAGCTAAGAACAGCTGGACATTTTAGTAGCTCAGCTCAGGAGAACATCTTTGGCATGATTCAGAATTCAGAAATATAACAATTCATGACTGTCTTTGGAAGCAGATCTTACTGACATTTCAAAGGAGAATTGGAGTATATAACCACTAGCTTTATACTAGAATTAACAGAAGTGTTCCGCAATATGCAGAAGTAGTCAGTACGGTCAAAGTTGCACCAATATACTACTTATTAACACATTTATGACTACATGTGGATTTTTGTTGGATAGTGCGTATGCTGTCTAAGGAGTGTTTGCTGTAATTCTCCCCTCCATTAGAGTTACCCGAACCACCCCTGCTGGTGATGATCTAAACCAGTGTTTCTCAACCCAGTCTGCAGGGACCCCCAGGATTTCCACCTTTATTCTCCCTTCCAGCTCCCAGCCAATCAGGAACAGGTGCACTGGGAGCTGGGAGGGAGCGAAACATGGGGACTGTCTGGGGGTCCCAGAAGACCGGGTTGAGAAACACTGGTGTAAACAATCCACTTCTACGGTTTAGAAGCTTTTGTTGCCTTTGGGTGTATGTGAAAGCACAAGAGCAGGTTTCAGTCATAATCCCTCCCTTAAAGCTTTGACCTCAGCTTGGCATTGAACCAAATAAATTACTCCAGTGTTTTTTTTTTTTGCTGATATTGGGTTGTTCTACACTTTTTTGACATTCTTTTGTCACTACTCACTGGTCTGAAATTGTTGGAATCACTTTGTGCATTAGTGCCCCCCTGGGTACTGGTGGGTGTAAATGACATGCACTTGATTAAAGATTTTGTCTGTGAAATATACATTCTTTGTTTTGTGTCCTGTCCGACTTTCCTAGCAAGTATGAACCTGAAAAGCACTCCGGATATTCATAATCGTCATTTTAAAATTTTGGTTGACTGGGAATCACTAGCTATCGCGTCAATAACGTTAAATAAAGGGGGTATTTTTTCAAAAAATGCGCTGACTTGTGTTTTCGGCTTTTCATGTAACCTTATTAAGTCATATATAAATTGGTTTAAACTTTAGCCTGTGGAGATACATAACGACCAACCTTTCCTATTGAAGTGGATCGCCTTCCATCAGCCTCTATTGGTAACATAAACGGAGTGACGTAACGCCAAACCAGTGCGTTGTATTTCAACACCTGGGACGGACCACTTTTACAAATGGGAAGTAGTACTTCGAATATAACGCAATGCAGCACTCTGTAATGTGTGTAGTTTATTATTCGAAGCTAAGTATATTATATTTTATATACTTTTTGAAATATAAAAGTAGCTTTCTGTTCTATTTGGCTTTTGTGCGTCAATAAAAAAATTCTGTGACACCCCTCTGGCGATGACACGGTACCGCCCGAGCGGCTCCTGCCCCGGAAGATGGGAGTTCGCAGTGCCGGTGTGATAAAGTACCAGTTATTGACATCCTTGCCGGTGGACAGGCGTCACATTTCGGGCGTACGAGAGAGCGGCTTGTTGAAATTTCAAGGTTTGGATCACTAGCACGGGTACATCTCTGCATGTGGCGGCAGCGGAGCAGCTGCGAATCAGTCGCGTCAGGTTATTTATTTCAGCTCAGTTACTTTATAGCTACCACAGTTAGGGACCCCGATGTGCTGCACATATGCGGCTAGCTACTTTGTAGCCATCACCGGCTTGTTAAGTCCGTATTTAAGCTCTGGCGTCTCTGGTGTGAGATCCTCCGACGCCGATACGGTGATCGTGTTGTCCCAGGGTAAATGCAGCCTATCTTGATGGCAACCCGGTTAATGGGTCAACCGGATGGTTCACTCGTCGACTGCTGGCTCAACACATAACAAAGAAACTGGGCAACCAGCTTGGTAACCACCACAGCACCTAGTGCAGGTCGATGTCTTTAAATAAAGAAAACGAACCCGGTGCCGTGGGGCTGCTACTGCGCTTGCTGCCTGTATCCAGCTGTCTGGGTTTTCTGCATGTCTGACCTAAACCCTGCTGCCTTAGGAGACCGCATCGATGCCGCTTTATTAACTAACCAGTATGAGTCCAGTAGGCGTACAGCGTGTAATCGGACTGGCCCTGCAGTCCATATGAGGCACGTACATTATCGCTGTATGCTGCCGAGAGTCGTGCCACTTGCTGGTGGCGCAGTTGTATTTCGATACTGAAAGGACCAAATAAAATAAGACAGATTTCTGGATGCAGTCAGAGGACCGTGTGTCATCTACATTTCTGGTTACTCTGTGTTAAACGTGCTCTGGGGCTGATAGTCAATAATAATCAGGGATCCCTCATTTTATCCGACGTACAGCCAACACTTGATGACAGACAAGTCTCCCACAAAATGGTTCTCATGAGTCAAAGCAGAATAACAAACCTAGTTAATGCTGCTGTGCTGTTTTCTCCCGTCTTCCTTATTCGCTTATTGCAGAGAGCATGATCGGTGTTATACGTTTGTTAACTGACTTCAATTTTGATTCTTGGAATGTTACTGCCGTCCGTAGTGTATTTTCCATTCTGCGACAAACTGGAAATTGTTTACGGGCAGCTCTGATTCAGTTTGTCATAGAAAGTCGAAATAATATATACAGTAGATAAAAACGTCTCTGTTTTCCTGAAAAGGTTCTTGTTTTTGTTGCTCCTCATGCAGTGAAGTAACTGTCCGTTCTGTTTGACACCAGTCTCTGGATAGCCCGGTAAGGAACCATCCTGCATAGTGTCTATATCAGAAAACCTTGATTAATAGTAACTTTTCTAATATATTAGAATAGAAGAGGTTGTTCTTCTCCTGAATTATGTAAGTCATGTTCAAGGCTGTTTGTACCTGACTAGTGTTGCTCCCTCCCTCTCTCCCTCCCTCCCTCTCCTGTGTGTGTGTGTGTGTGTGTGTATGTGTGTGTGTGTGTGTGTGTGTGTGCGCAATAGAGGATCTGAATGGACAAGAGGACCAGAAATTTGTAGGAACCCAGGTATCCCTTTTTGAAGATCATGTCATATTGTGTTTTAGATAGATACGATTTGTCTAAATCAGTTCTCCCATGTGTCTCTTTAGAGCAGTGGTGTCAAACTCCAGTCCTGGGGGGCCGGAGCCATGTGTAGCTTAGTTCTTTCCCTGTTCAACCACAAATGATTCAGCTCAAGAGTTGTGTGGTAATTAGCACAAGAAGTTGAATCAGGTGTGTTAAATGAGGGGAAAACTGAAAATGAGCTGGGCTCCGGACCCCCAGGACTGGAGTCTGACACCGTGCTCTAGAACATCTCCCTTCAAATGCATACACAGAAGTCTCCATTGTAGAGAAGTAGATACCTTGCATTTAAACTAATGGTGACGATTGAGGGTCGTCCAACACGGCTGCCAGATCCTCTAGAGTTCTGAGCTCCTTCCCCTCTGGAGGGATCATAGGAGCTGGTCCTGACCTGACTCTACCCTCATACCCCCCCCCGCTACCACTTCTAGGCCAAGGTAGACCAGACAAACCCAGTGCCGACTTCAGTATGCCAGTTAAAAAAAAGAGAAAGTCATCTGGCTCTGATGATCCCGGACTCAGGAAATGCAAAATTACCAAGTGAGTGTGACTACTGTTATTTGTACTACTGCAAGTAGGATTGGTTTGACTGGTGCAAACCCAGAGTAACTTACATACCTTGTAATTTTGCCAATTTACTAAACTCTGTAGATGGTTTACTGAAGCAGTGGAGCTGTTCTTGTGACCTAAGGTCTAAGGTTGTCAGTTAAAGGGGAAGTTCCTGTTGTGTGACGCTGGCGTTACACACCCTCCTTCCCCTGCTTGCTTTCCCTACTTATTTTTTTCTCTGTTTCTATCATCCAGTTTTTGTAGGACATCTACTTCCGGTAGGTTGATCAGTCCTGAAGACCACTTTTCCAGCAAGAAGTGCCTTTCCTGGTTTTATGAGTATGCAGGTATGTGTGTATAGGGGGGAAACTCTGTAGACTCAAGTGCTAATTATGAGCACATGTCATTGTAAAACAAACATCTAAAAAAAAAAACAAACGACCCCATTATGCAGGTTTATGAACCAAAGTTATAAGACACACGCTGTGCTTATTTGGTGCCTTATCCTGCCGGAACATGTTCTGGGACATCCCTGGTTTTTATTTACAAAATAGAATCAAATGAAGTATTTAAGTATGCGTTTTATTTTGCAGACCTATTGTCATGCAATTTCATATCCTGTATCAGCTTCAATTTATTCTTAAGAATACACAGCATGCTTTCAGGACTTTTTCAGGGTGTTTTGTACGCCTTTCGGGACCTGCACCCACCTCATTATCCCTCTACTCTCATACGCCCTTTGTGTTTTGGCACCTTCTGATTAACAAATTGGGGACTGGAGGCTCATCACAAGCATTTAATCGATGTGTCCGCTCTCTTCTCCCTAATGTTTTGGTACAGTATTGGAGTGCCCCACTTCTCTCCCCTTCACTTAACTGTTGTACAGGCTGGTAAGATTGTTATGTTTTCAGGCCCAGATGAGGTTGTTGGACCAGAAGGCATGGAGAAGTTCTGTGAGGATATTGGAGTTGAGCCTGAAAACGTGAGCTTCTCCCTAAACCTCCTGTCTTTTGCTATATGTCTGAATGTATTTTGTAAACTCCACAAAGGGATTTACTTACAGGCACTTTGCAGCTTATGATTGGTCTTTACTATAGATGTTTGTGCTTTGAACGATTCTATACCATACAGAATACTTATTGGTTAGATTTTCAGGGTAGCTGATATATTCAATTTCATCCTGTCTGCCTCATTCATTGTTGTAATTAAACATATTTAGTATGGGGAACTAGCTTGTACTCAGCCGCTTATTATGTATAGGCCTGTAGTGTTATCTTGTGGTACTTTTGCATCATTTTACATCCGTGTAAATATGTGTGTTTGTAATCTTCCTTTGATTCTGTGTTTCTGCAGATTGTTATGTTAGTCTTAGCCTGGAAACTCGATGCACTAAATATGGGCTTTTTCACTAAAGAGGAATGGATGAAGGGAATGACTTCATTACAGTAAGAGATTCTGCTTCCTTGCAGAGCTGCTGAAGTTTATCCTGTGATCGATATCCTGCTCTCATTTTTATGCTCTTTACATTTTACATATTTGAGATTTTGCTGCACCTGTAAGGATAAAGCACTGTTTTACTATTGTCTTTGAATATTTGCTACCATAACCCCCCCTCCCCCTCCCCCCCCACACACACACACACACGCAGATGCGACAGCAACGAGTGTTTACAGGAGAAGCTTGATCACTTGAGGTCACAGCTCAATGACACGGCTGCATTTAAGAACATCTACAGATATGCCTTTGATTTTGCAAGGGTGAGGTCCTGCTCGTGATTTCTTGCCTTCAGCTGAATCGGCATGTATTCCGCTCTGCTTCTCATGTTTTTCTTTATCTTCCCCGGCTCCTTTATACATGACTTCTCTCTCACTCTCCAGGATAAAGACCTGCGCAGTCTTGATATGGACACAGCCAAATCCATGCTAGCTTTGCTTCTAGGCCGCACTTGGCCGCTGTTCCCAGTTTTTCACCAGTTTTTGGAGGTTTGTTTCAAGCCCCTCCCCCCAACACACAAACAGATGCTCAATCCCACCCTCATGTAATTTGTTTACTTTCGTTGCTGTTTTTCCCGTCTGGTTGTAGTCCCCCTCCTCCTATTATCTTTGCTTCTAGCTACTAACTAGTGTTTGACTTCCTGTTCTTGTGTTTTTTTTTTCTCCCTCTTTTAGCAATCCAGGTACAAAGTGATGAATAAGGACCAATGGTACAACGTCTTAGAATTCAGCAGGACTGTCCAGGCAGATCTTAGTAACTATGATGAAGATGGAGCTTGTGAGTCTGCATGTTGCGTGGCTGTATGTAGTGATGGCCAAATAAAGCTTCATGAACCACTTGTGGTATTTTCTAACCCCACTAGATGGTGCTGTTTGTTCAAATAGGGCTCAAAGCAGAACCTAAAGTAAGCCAAGACCACCATCTAGTGGGGTCTTTTGGCCATCACTAGCTGTGTGTAACAGTGCGCTGCAATTAAACAGCATTTATGAGCATCTGTTTGTGTATTTCCTCTTCTACTTTTATTCTCTGTAACTACTGAAAGTGTATTTTACACACCTGCATGCTGTGTGAATGGATGCACTCATTACACAGCCTTGCTGTCTCCATATTCTCTGCTAATTTGTGAAAAAAACCCTAAATGTCTATCGGAAATGTGTACAATGAAGCAGATCCTCTGGGTGAGGTGAATGCTCCCATACCTGCTTACTCCTCCTCCTCACCTCCCCAGGGCCGGTGCTGTTGGACGAGTTTGTTGAATGGCAGAAGGTTCGACCTGCATTGTAGCAACGAAGGCTGATGGAAATAAGATGCACAGCATGGGAATCGGGGTCCCCTTCCTCGCTCCTGCAGCACTCCTGCAAGGACTGCTGTTACATCCCACTAGACACCTCACTCTTTGCCCCCAATTGACTGCATCAAGCTTGTATATCCACATGGGGGCGCTGTCTTAGTTTGACCCAGTCTGGGGCCATGATTACAAAACCAGTGTTGGAACATCATTTGGGCATTGTGTTTTGCTTTAGTTGATTTTAGTCCTATCTTTGTTAATAGAATGTTTTTTGGTAATGGGAATAAAGAATGGACTTGCTAGCTTTGGGATTGTGCTGGTATGGGGAATGGGCCTTCTGTACAGTCTACGGCCCCTGCTGTGGGACACGTGCCAAACTGCTTTTACCATGCTGTATAATGCTGGGAAGCATTTACCTGTGGGCAATGAAGCGATTGCTCCCTAAACTCCTGTGTAATTCCTTCCTGTTACCATGGAGTGACCCCAATACTTAGAGACCTCTAAGTTACACTGATCATCGCTGTTATCTCCTGAGTATTTAATCTGTGATTATATTATTGTGTTGGGTGTGACCATTCTTTTGCTTGTGTATTTGACCCAGGGATGAAATACTTGATAGATTTTTTTTTAAATATGTTCATTTTTCTTACTCATTTCCTCTGGTATGGTAAGAAATGAACTACCAACAGAGACACAAGGTGGAACACTTCCACATCTATGTAATCTGTTAATTCATGCTTGATTGCCTTGTTAATTTTTCAATCAAGGTCTAATTTTGGCCAAGCTGTCAAGAAGGTGATGGGAGGGGGTAACTGATGAACAAATGGTAATAATTTGTAAATCAAGTTAGGGGACAGGCCTGTGGTTATTTACGTGCCCAAAATGATGGTAACAGTGCTCAGATGACGCAGAATTGGCCGATGTTAGTACAAATTCAAAAGTATGTCAGTTGTTATAAGGTAGTTTTGCTAGTAACATAAAGATAGCGTAATTACAGTACCTTATAGTATGATTCATTTAAATTTTACTTATTACAGTTGTATTATTTGTAATATACAGCATGTATTTGTGGTGCGGTGGTACGAGCCATTAAAAGTTTCTACGGTTTATGCCATTTTTTTCGCGAATTTAATTTTCCACCATTATCGGTAATCTAAAATTTTTGGATTCCTTATGCTTTTATTGCACACCGCGGTTTCTTCCCGCTGGCTAATTACGTTAATTTATGCTAACGTGTCTCTCGATTTCCCGTGGAGTGATTATGCGTGTGAGCGCGTCTGCCTTGAGATGGACTGGCATCTCGTCCAGGGTGTATTTCAGCCTTGTGCCGGATGATGTCTGGCAAGGGATCCAAGCCACGCGACGTTAACCGAGATAAGTGGTTAGAAGACAGATTGATAAATATTTAGTATTTCGCTTGTCGTCCACAAGACGGAGACAACGTAGTGCTACGCGAATATGACATGAAATTGTCATTACGTTTTTATTATACATTTAAATTAGTCTTTTTATAGCATGTGATATTTACCGGGAAGTCCCCAGGTTTATTCACTTATAAAAATGGGGTGAAACAAAGATAAATTAATGGTGTGGTGCCCACGAATCCAAATCCTGGAGCAGTCGTGAGTGTCGGAAATCGCGGGGTAAGCACACACAAACGCTACAGGTAATAATCTGGTAATTTAATGATTAAATCAAGTTCAAGTCAGTGCACACTGAATGCCAGGATTACGTTATTACGCTGCTGGATGCATAAATAATGTAACAGCCGTTGCTCGCTTATTAAGCATACCGGTTTATGGCCGCACCGGGACTCCCAGATGCGCTCCCCGGCTCGCTGTCACTCAGCGCGGCATTAAAGTACCACGTCGTCATAAAAATCTGGACGTGTTACCGTCACTTTTCACTGTCTCCTCTTATTATAATGTATAATTTAATTGCCATAATCACGCCTTGCGCAGTCATTTATAGAGGTTCGCGTTTTATTTAAAGACCATTGCTTTCAGATTTGTCACGGAAATGGATTGGCCTCTTTAAATAATCCGAGAAAAATGTTTTTAGTTTATTCTTACAACTTTGTCATCATACCGTTGTTCTCAGCTGGACTAGCTGGGTAGAAATATAAATGGTAGGTAGAAGGGAATTTTACTTTTCTTCTTTCGGAAGTGATTATTCCATGCAAATTATACATGAAGGCCAAAAGCAGCGTGATTGATTGATGGGCTGTCTGAGTTTCAGCGGCACCACGTCGTCTTGCTGTAGGGGAAGATTACTGTAGCCTACTGTATTTAAAACGCATAAGGGCCCGGGCTCACGGGTTTAGGATCGCACATGCTCAGTCGCAGTAGATGCTCCGCTTGCTGGCTCCTCCCCGGCTTGTGAGAGGAGACGCCGGAGAGAAATCGTGCATCGCGTCGCAGGAGTGAAACACGGGACACCCGAGCGCGTCGCTGGAAGCGCGGAAAAGCGGAGAGCACGTCACCCTGCCCGGGTAAGTGATTGCAGCACCCATCAAAAGGAGATTGCCTGTACAATGCGTGCGTGTGTGTGTGAGAGAGAGAGTCTGGGGGAGGGGAACTTAAGGAAATTATAACCGATTAGAGGAGATTCTTAAGGAAAGCGCATTACGCTTGCAAAAGACAGCGCGGATCGCGATCCGATTATCGCCTGATTAATGGCACGGTCCATGCTTTTTGTGCAGGGATGGCTTAATGACGCCTTGCGCTGCTTTACACTGGATGTTTGAGCAGTGTAGGGTCTGCGCTTGTCAGTCCAGGAGGACTGACAGAGAGCATTTTGTCATATCGAGCTCAAAGGGATGTCGACCCAATAAACGGTTACGTCGCGGGAAAACTTGCTTAGATACGTGCAATATCTTTTATTTCCGCCGCTGGATATATCATTGTTATTGTTTTTCGCTGGCATGCGACCAGATTATAGCGTATAAATACATCAGCGTCCATCAGGCTCTGACAAAGCTGTGCTATACCTGGATGCTGGACCGGCGCGCTTAAGCGCGGTAGTTTATACGGCGCCGGCAAAGACCCTGGGAAAACCTCTGTATCTAGGAGATGGAGGGAGAGAATAAAGCTAGAAGCTTCACCGAGTTACCCTCTCATTAATTCTGGGCATAGTCCAGCCCCCTCTCGTCTGAGTGACTACTGCAACAGACCGCAAGGGAAGCCCCTCCAGTAGGAGGCTTTGTCTGCATAACTGTGTTTTGGACCTGAGTCACTGGGCTGTGACAGGGTGATCTCCTCACATGCATAGCTTCACTCGCCGCTCGCGTGGCAAGGTGTATGCAAGCCAACCCTCCGCCCAGCGCATGGTGTGGGGGCAGCACTTGTAAACACCTCCATGTTTCAGCGTCATCATAGCATCTGCACCTGAGGAGGATGCCTGTGGTTGTGTTCGGATGCACCTGCCTACTTCGAAACTTACACTATCCCATATCACTGCATCGTTATAGGTATAATTCCAGGTGACGGTCGCAAATGTGTGATTTTAACCCTGTAAACCCTTTAATTCATCAGTATGGACTGATTTATAGATCAATTTTAAATCTGTTTGTGCTGAATTTTAAAAATCTCCCAGATGACTGGGGTAAGAGAAGAGTGGGACAGCAGATGTAATTCTGAGGTTCCGTCTTGGTGCTAAGTCCCAGTGTATCTCTGTAAGGAAATGCCATTCTCCTTCAAGCCGGTGCGACCGCACTCACGGCGCTAACGAGATTAGCGGGGTCGTCTCTTTTATCCAGCCAAAGAATCACCCTGGAAACCGAGCCGCGTTACCATGGGCTACCGGCAGGAGAGCCCCTTCCTTCTCTTGTCCTCCTCCATGCTCTGTGACAGGTGTTGCTGACCAGATCGCTGCGGACAGGGAGCAAAAGCCCCACAGAGTGATAGCGTAGCTGGATGAGGCGCAGCGGTTAAGGGCTGATGAGTACCGTGGATATTATCTTGGGGGAGACGTATTTTCAGTGTCCCGCAGTTCGCCAAGGGACTCTCTCCTCTGAGCCGGAGAGGAACCCTACCTCCGCACACTGCGTGGGCTCCCCCCACCCCGCCCACATAGCAGTCTCCGTTTCCACCATGTCACATGCCTGGGACGCCAACCTCATCATCAACGGGCAGCGTGCGGCAAGCCATGGCCCTTTGACGGTAGGTCGATGCTTTACCTGCGTCGCCGTAGGAGCGACGTCATGAAGCCACAGCTTAGACCATCTCCGTCGCCCGCATCTTGCATGTATATTTAACAACCGTCTGTCTGCACAGGATGACGCTGCTGTCTGTGTGCTTATAACACTTGGCTTTTCTCCTATTCCTAAGTCTTAGAAACCTAATCTTTGTTTATTTTTAATTGCCTCTCTTTAGAGTGACGGAAATCAATTCACCGTGTCAACACAGGGAGATCCATTCAGTCAAACTGAATCGAAGGCACAAAATCCAACAGCCAACAACATAGAAACCCGTCACAGCAGGCTAACACTGATCCTCACGAGGGAGACCATAAAACTACCATGGCTGATTCAAATCTGCATGCTACCTTTGAGATTCCTCACTCAGGTCACGTCTAAGGGGTATAGCAGCTGTTAGCTAATTAGCCCGTAATCATATTCAACGATTGCTGCAGAAATTTATAACCCGCAAGGCAACATGGGAAATAACAGAGACCCTGTGGCATTTTGGTACCAAAGCAGGTTACGTTTGTTTTAATTGCAGGAAGGAGTTAGGCAACCCTTTCAAACTGATATTTCTAGGGTTGCCAACCATTTCAAATTGTCCGGGACATCCCAAAATATGGGTGATTTTGATGTCTAGGGTGATTTTGATGTCCCGGGATGTTCCGGCATGTCCTGGACAATTCGGGACGGTTGGCAACCCTAGATATTTCTAAGGAGGGTTTCTTCCAAAAGCACTGTCTTTGAATTTTGAGTCAGCATAAATGCCTGATCCAAATCATATGGATTGTGTCTTACCGCTAAAGTTCGTACAGGGTCGAGCCATGTGATTGGCAGTCGACTTCGACGTATCTGCGGGCTGTCGTGGCCCCGTCAGCCTTTTACAACGCAGCAGTTGCTGTCAGTTGCTCACTTTAGCATCAGCGCTAATGCGAAGGCTGTCATTTCCCCCATCGAGAGGGTAAGAACAGTCTTTTCACTCCCCAGATTCAGTGGATCACACTTCTTCGTTGTCCCCGGCAGCCATTCTCTACAGACAAAAAAAAAAAAAAAACAGATCCTTCATAGGATGGTGGTATAGATAGCTACAAAGGCAAATGCTGCATTCCACGCTCAGCCAGTTCTGATTAATAAACAGTTGGGACACAACTGGCACAAAGGGTTGAGCCTTTGGTGTAGGACCCACATGGTTAAAGGCCCGTTACTGTCTCGAGGTTTCAGACGGCGTGCTCCGGTCTTACCCCCCTAGGGAGTACCGACATTAGCAGGAAGCCACCCGTGGGGCAGCCACAGTAGGCTAGCCTGTAAATGGGCCACGCGCCAGCACACACGAAGCAAAGCTCAGGGCATGTCTGCGTACACCACGCTGCCGCCCTGCAACAAAGAGTCCGCAGACATGGTGATGTGGCCACGGACCGTGTGCAAATTACATTATTCCATTGTAGATGTGGAAAATGTACATGGCACATCTAAATATAAAATGTCACACAGATAAATACATACTACATAATGGTCACAAATATCCCAAAAGCGATTATGAATTTCAATGATAACAGAAGCTTACTCCATGCGATATACCTTCAAACATATATACACAAGTAATTTGACCTGTTCGGAGGCATTGAAAAACAATCCTACCACAATGTCAAGGATACCCCTTTGGCCCATTATACACGTGTAATTTATACATAACGTGATTTTTGTGAGTATAGACGTACCTGGTGGCCACACCAATTCATGCATGCAAGTATATGTGACAAGACGCAGAATTCCCACATTGTGTGTACCTGTTGAAATCCATAGTTCTGAGCTTGCCTCACTGTGCATCGTCTGTCGATCTGAAAGCTGCCCAACCGCGCAGCCTGCTGAAAGCCAGCTAGCCAGGCTGCTGACAGTGGAAAACCATCTGGTTAGCGGTGCATGAAAGCGTGCCATTGAGTGCAAACTGCGAGAAAAACTCTCAAGCCTGACAGGCTGCAGGGCACATCAGCAGAACACCAAAACGGGGCCGCGGGGAACAGGCTGAAAAGCCGGTCTAGACCAACTCCATTAAAAACCAGCACACTTTGTTTAGGGGTTCAATTAACCATATCCATAAAATTAATTGAACATATTACATATTACGTTTATTACCAAATAGGATTGGGTGGTGTCTAATTTTTCATACCATGAAACTGTTCAGACATTATAACCACAGCATAGTTTTTTTTTTTTTTTATAAGTCTCCCTCCAAAATGACTTGTACACCCTGCTTTGGTGTTATGGTAATACAGTATACCATGTTATTTTGGGTATACTATGGTATTTTGAATTCTTGGCAGTAAAATTGGCTGAGCAGGGGGGCTCGGCTAATTGTACAACCACGATTTCAAAATACCACAGTGTACCCCGAAATACCATGGTATACCGTATTACGATAATACCGAAGTAGGGTGCACTGGTCATTTTAAGCAACAAACAGCAAACACTTCATTGCAACTAACAAAAGATATAAGAAGGGATAGGCTAATAATTATGTTCACGTTTGGTGCTAAACAGTCAGTGCGAAGACATTAATAAAAGACATGAATAACATTACAGTTACAGTATTGGGTACCTGACATTATTCTTTCTCCAAGAAAAACATTTCATTCTGAAAACTGAGGGCGATTCGGTCGAGGCAAAAGCATATTTTAGAGGGACAGGGTGGCGCTGCCCGTTATGCAATGCTGCCACCTGGCCACCTCTCCCCAGCAGCCAGCAGGTCGGGCCGTGGCACTCGAATGCACCAGTGGGCCAGTCCTGTGCCGGTGCCAGAGGCCGTCGTGAGACTGCCGTTTCCCCACAGCGCTCCTTCATCTAGGTGCTAATGCTCTCCGCTTGTGAACATCGCCGGGATAATAACTTCATCACCCGTCATGGTCCAGACATCATTTTTCGGCCCAGAACACGGAGCACAGCCACTATTAAGAGCTGGTTATCAGAGCTGGCTTCATTTCGATCGAAGATCCAATTCTGTATGCATAAAAAACAGTCGTTAACTATATTCCCCTCGTACGTGATAGCGAGGCCTTTCTTTTGTTAATTAAACCATTTGACCAATATTATACTGCTAGAGGTAAGGAGCATGCACTGATTACAGTGCGTCGCTGCACCCACCACATGACAAACCACCTCCGGGATGAGAACCTGAGGGCAGCCATGTGGAGGGGCCAGTGTGAGGTTTTTTCCGGTGGCTGGAGTGCCAGTCCTGCCACCAACCCCCATATTATTCCCTGTAAGTTGGAAGACCTCCTTATAGGGCTGTATGTAGATTAACGTCTTACCCAGGACGACGCAATTGCAGATTAAGGGCCTTGCTCAAGGGCCCAACAGAGCAGAATCACTCTGGGAATTCATGGGATTTGAACCAGCAACCTTCCATTATACTGTTAGCCTTTACGTAATTATTAGGCTGAGCAGGGGTGACCACCTACCAGGATTATGTCCTTGCTTTCCTGTGATATTCTCCAGGTTCACCATAATCCCACACTGGATGAGAAGTTGTAGAAGATGGATGGATGAGTGAAACAGCCTCATTGTTCATGACAAAATTAAAAACATTATAACTTTAGAATGTGTTTTATATTGTCTGGTTTATGCTCTGAAAGCTACCAGATGCCAGCTGATGGAAATGGGGGTTGACATGAGTATTTGTGTATCTGTATCACGACTTACAAACATCACCCTTCTGGTCGAACATATCCGCCAAGCGTCTCACAGTATGACAGGTGATGAGAGCACTCACCTGCCTCTGCCTTTATTTCAGGCAACGTCTCTCTCATTACACTAAGAGTCCTGTGTCTTTCATTGTGCACTTAAGGTAAGTGATTGCTGGAGATAAGCTTGCAGGGCCGGTGCTGACAGCAAAATGGGAATTAACACCTTTTTGAAGTTTAATATACCCTCCTGGCAGCTTGAGGGAACAGGTGACAGGTGCACTGTACCACTTGAAAGCCAGCAGGGAGCGAGCAGAGCCGAGCAGTCTTACTTGGAGCAAAAACCAAGGGGCCGAAGGAAACCGACAAAGACGGGGGATGAGAGGTGATACGCGAAAGCACAGATGGAGTACATAGAAACAGGAAGTGCAGAAATGGAACTTGAAAGGAAATTAAACACAGCCAATCAGAAGCCAAGTGCAGATAGCTATATAAAGGGAAAAGTAAAGCTAGCTAAATGAACATGGCCTTTCTGCGTCACTGGAGATCCCCGCCCCTCAGATCCATATCCGTCTAGGGCACAGGAAAGCCTAATGTTACCAGAGGGGAAGGATGACGGATTAAAGAAGGGGGAAAAAAGAGAGAAAGGAGTAAAGATCTAAAGGGCTGTGCGGAAAGAAGAAAGAAAAAAAGAGTGACAGATTAAAGAGGAAGACCTGGTGGAAAATAGCAGAAGGACAGGGCAGAGATAGGAACATGAAAAAGAAGTTGGCAGCAATAAATTAACTGTGGAGCATAAAGCATCTTCTCAGTGTCCAGGGTGACTGGATGATGTAGAGGGGGTACATTTATCACCGTCAGAGTCTGTTCTTGCAGAGTCACGCACTCCAGGCAAACGGTGACCCATACTAAAGATAAGTAAATTTAGGCAGCACAGAGTTTTAGGATCCCTGCGGACACATGCCTACAGGAACAAAGTTCCCAAAGAAAAAGTGTGAATCATTGGCAAATACACACACACACACACATACGTGCGCATGCACTCAGGTAATTATATCTTTGTGGGGACTCTCTATTCATTCCTATGGGGAAAACTCTAATCCCGACATAACGACCACAAGCCCTGCCGATCCTTAACCCTAATAAGTAACCAAACTAAATCTGAGATTTTGCTTTTTAGTTTTTTGATTATATTCACAGATCTTTCTGGGGAAAAATGGTGCCTACAACTTCAAAATAACAGGTTTTTATCATATTGTGGGGGACATTTGGTCCCTACAGTGTAATATAAACCTACCACACACACACAAACACACACACACAGATCGCTGCCGCTGTCAGCCACTTTCTAGCTAACGGTCTAGCATCCCCCACACTTCTCCCTTTTGAGATGAAAGCTGCCCTCACCTATCAAAACAGCCCATTACCTAATAAATTTACACTCACTGTATGCTTACTGACAAATGTGAGGGGTGGACACTGAGGGACTGAGAGAGATATATGAGTCCCAGTAATGGCTGAACGTGGGTTCGGAAGGCTTAGGAAGATGCATCCATCACCAGCTGAAGAGGTGGCGGCTCTAGCGGGTGTTCATGTGGGTGTGCACCCCTTATCATGCAAAGTGCTACTGCTTATTTTACCCTGATCTGTCAGCAAACCAAATGCGTCAATTTTCACCTTGTGGAAATATACACAAAATCCTTAGCAGGTGCAAAACAACTTAAGATGCATTTCCACAGCGGTGTACTTACTGAAAGTGCCACATTAAAATCATACACAAGGGAGGTAGGCTGGCACTAATTTCAGAGTAATTCACATTAGCCGGCGCAGCTGAAGGAACCTCTGTGTCAAACTGTCGATTTGAGTTGAAGGGGATCCCAACTCATGCGTAAACCTGTCAGAACATCTCCATGTCGCTGATACTGAGATAAAGGCATACTGTCCTTCTAAAAGCAGTCGGCTTTAATGCAGACCGCAGCCTCCGCTATCACCACGAACACCACAGTCCTTCAGGAAGGCTAATGTGAAAGTGATTCAAAATGTTGCACCACAGACAAACAGGAGGCAAAATGTAGTCCAGGAATTCTCTCTCTCTGTCTCACACACACACACACACACACACACACACACAGAGTTATTCGGTCTCATGGATCGCTCTGCCCCAATTGAGCCTAATTACATGCTGAATTGATCTTTTTTTATTACTACACTTTTCACCTGCCATATGCTCAAATTTGAGTGCTCTACTTTCTGCATAAAGTTGCTCTCCGGTTCCCTGGTGTTGATGGTGTTTCTTGTCCTATACTGCAGAAGGATCAAATAATGTAGCATTTGCATTTATATTTCTAGGCATGGCTATTTTATGTGCAAAGCTAGACCTCTTGTGATCTTAGGGGACTATATGTTTCGATTTGTGAAAAATGCCCTGGGGGCGGCCTGTGTGCTTGTGTTTAATTCTGTGGTAATAAACTGATTGTTCAGCAACACACAGGGCTAACAAATATATTTACCACAGTACTAAGTGTGCACACAGGGCTGACATAGCTCGCCAACCCATGTCAGTATTGAATATACAAAATATTAGGCGTCTGTGCTTCCTAGTCGGCAAGACACAAATGTAGGTTCCCTGCCAATTAGCTGGCAGCAGTGAGCTGAAAACCAGTGCTAATGCATTTAACAAACCATCGTCTCTTTGCTGCAGTGGCACACAGTTACCCAATGCCAAGTCAGTGCTCAGGGCATGCACTCTGTTGTCATGAGAACTGCTTCCAGCTCTAGGCTGGCTGTGAAATATTTAGGGGAAATTAAGTGATTCCCATTTTTATTTTTTTCTGTGTTAATATTAAGGCAGAATGTTAATGGATGGAGAGAGAGGAGCAGAGCTGCATGCAAGACTGCAAGCACGTGGAGTTCCTTCGAAAGCACACTGTGTAATGGCAGCTCCTCAAGGCGCTTGTCTGAGCAGAGGTACAGACTGGTCCATATCAGCCAGATAAAGTGGAAGGAAATCAAGGCTTCATCCTGGTGGCGTCGATATGGTGCAAGTTCGCGGCTCGCTCACTGTGTGCCTGTTGCTTTGTTTCACAGGAACAGTCTGAGACGTGTGTGTGCATATGTGGGTCATTCTCCATTTGGAGTGGGAGTGTATGTAAATTTTTCCTTAATCCCAAAAGTAAACCACCCTAATAACAAAAACCACCTTAATTTCATCTAAATGAACAAAAACCATGTCACACCTGAACTGTCACCAGGTGTCAGTGGCACCAGAAAACACCTGTGACAGACCAACGGACTTTGTATTTTCATTTTTTTTTTTTTGCAAAACAAAGACCTAATTTCCATTTTAAATAGTTCTTTTTCTTTGTTTTGACCATTCATGAGATTCACATTAGTCACTAGTGTCACAGACATGGTCTAACACTATTGACTGTAACACCAATGACACTCTAATTAAAATGGAAGATTTCTTTCTTAAATGGTTGCCCTGTGGGGGTAAAATGACCTTGTGCAGCTACTTAAAATCAATAATATAAAATATGTATTAGATTATTTTGACAAAAATTTAATTGCCCAGCACTCTCATGGCATACACGCCAGTGATGTGTGGACGTTACAGTATGTGCTCTCAAAACACATAATTATCAATTTGAGAAAGTATAGACCCACCTTCTCATTCCTTGAGATGACTCTTTGACCGAAGGAAGCAGTTTAATAGAACAAGAACTATTATGTTCAAATATAATGTGTGTTTTAAAAACAAGTCACCTAAAATCTGTTAGACGCATTTTTTAAATTTTTCAATATAGCACAATGTTGATTATGTGTATAGTAAAATGGAATTCTTTTATTCAATTTCATGTCACACCTTTAAAAATATTGGTTTACACAACAAATGGTTTCTCAAATATTGAAGTTTGGTTGTGTGACAAGCTGTTTTGCAGGTGTAGAGAAACTATGAAACATGACAAAAATAGAAAAATCTAACAAATCAAGAGGGAGATATGTTATTTAGTCATATGTCAGACGTGTGAATGTACACGCTGACTCTGCTTTTAAGACCTGCAAACTTGCTTACCCACTCCAAATGGTGAATGACCCATGTATGATGAAGGAGACAGCAAGTATGAGCTCTCTGCGTGGCTGTGTGTACATACCGCTTTGTCTTTCGCTCATCCTTCACCAGCAGCACAGAGCACATGTTTCCTCCCATAACCTTGTTGCTATTCTGTCCAACACAGTAAAAATTCGACTAATTCCAGAGACAAACCAGAGCAGAATAAGCAAAGAAAACTTATAAACCGACAAACCCGATAAAACTTAATGTGATGGATTTTGCTGAAATGAATGATTTTATGCATTGTGTTTTGCTTTTATTGAATGCTCTGCTTTGGCCCCATACTTGGTTCAACTGGGCAGCTGCATCTAAATGCAAATGAGCGTGAAATGGTACCCATTTGATCTGACTGAATCCAAATTCAGGAGACTGCTTTCAATGGATCAATAAAGGAAACAAGATGCATTCCAGCCTTCATCAAAGTCCACAGCCTTTACTCACTGTAAAGAGCCCTCTCACCGAGTCATTAAATATGCAGCCTACCTGGGAGAGAGATGCATTCAATCTGCCCATGCCAAGGTACATATTATAAGTATCCCATGTAGAAAATCATTGCAGGTGAAGTCTCTCCAGAACCTCCAAGTGAAAAAAATCAGCTGCGTTCCACAATCTAAGCATTTCTGCTATTACTTGGCATGTCCACATAAAACCATGCATTACGCAAAATCACATAATACAAATAACAGAACTGGGAAAAAACAGGCTTGGGAAAGACCAGTTAAAATGTAAGCAAACTATTGACTATTATGCTTGCAGCCATCTGTTTGATCAAACTTTTCTTTTTTTTTTTAAGTTTTAAAGGTTTTCTTTTGTGTCAACACCGGAAATTTCACCAATGCGATTTTTAGACACCACCTAGTAACCTGTTTCATTTATATTTATGGCAATGGAGATCTTATGAAAATGATAAGGTGTGCGTATCTCTCTCTTGGGTATGAATCTAAATATGTGGTGAAGGATACAATGCAAAAAAAAAATAAAAAAAATCAGCTATCGATCGATATCAATATGATTCAATACAATTCGATTCATCTCTAACTGGATATGATTTAGATCAATGTAACATATACTGGTGCGTCTGACTTTTGAAGGAAACATGCAAAATGTTTTCAATACACTGCATCTATATGGTACAGCAAAAAACACCTGAAGCTAGGTAGGCAATGTTGATTATAAGATGAAAAAAAACACAGTAATCTGTAGCAACAGACATACAATTTTACTATACATTTATTATGTCTTATCTGAGTTTGGGTGATTTCCTTCTAAATGTCAGCTGGATTAGGGGTTTTAAATAGATGCAGCTGTGCCATTGGTACTTGAACCAGATTTCCTTTTCAAATCAGTTTTCTTGATAAACCCCCCAAAAATGTGCACTTTGCAAACAAATAATGTCAGCTAACTCAGTGAAAAAATATCAAGTGTGCTCCTTTGTTAGCTGGCATGTTCAGGTTACTCCACTACGCAAGACGAAATCACCTAAAAGCCAATAAGAAATTCATGTTGCATGAATCATTCCCATAATTACCTATTACAATTTGTGAATTGGAAACACTCTTTATTAAAAAAAAACAAAAACTTTTATATTACCTTACACAGACACACTGCCTATAGTGAGTGAGTGAGTTCTAGTTTAGTGCAGAGTCAGGTTCTTCCTTGCAGGCTAAAAGATCAACTCAAATGTCATGAAAAACTAAAGCAATCCTCATGTTATCTCCCATAAGAACACACATGATGAGTGTGACATTACTGCATATGAGACCGATCCAACCAGCGGTTTCCCCTAATTGAAAAGCATTGTGTGTTGACATGGTTCAGCCCAGAAATCACCTCTATTGTCTGGCTTTGAAGGGGGAGGAGCTGATAGGGACAGGAAGGCCCTTGTGCCACACTGTTCAGCCTCCTCTCCAAAAGACAATCAATTCAGGAGATTGCTTTCTATTGGATCAATGCTGGGTAAAGAACAGGGAAAATTGAATGTGGCATGAATGCAAATCTTTCCCTCCAGTTTCAATGCATGTAAAAAGGATCAAGTAGAGAAATCTCATTCAAGGTTGCTTAAAATAAAGACTTTTAAAAACATTTTTCACCACTTACTTGTATATGTGATAACAATGAAAGTTTGAGGACATATCTGACAGATCTAGATTAAATCATATTAGATAAAACTGTGTTTACCCCAAGGGAAATTACTGTGCCAAGGCATGGCTCTCACAGTGCTAGATTAAATCAACAAAACAGATCTTGAAATACCAAAAATAAAATAAAGAGGACAAGTACAAAGACAAAAAAGATAAAAAGGTGACTAATTTCAGGTAAGGTCCCATTTTGCATAGGATGTTCAAGATGACATGTAATTCATTACTTAACAGCTTTAAGTATTATTATAACAGACTAACACAGCCTTTATAAGAGAAAGTAATTCAAATAAAACAGGCATTCCCTGCGTGCAGAACCATAACAAAATAAATCTGATATAAAAGGGCACAGCTGAAAGTCCAACAGGGAGGACAGTAGGGTTTGTGAGTCACAAACTCATTAGAAATCTCCTGCCCTCGATGCCAACGGGTCACAACATGGTGAGGGCATGCCCAGGAAGCCGCCTTTCCACGTCCATCTGCTTCCAGCATATGTTCTCTCAGTGCTTCTTTGACGGTCGCTTCGAAACAGGAGCACAAGCCTTCGCGTTCGTTCTCTGCGAGCCGGGCTCCCCGGATTTCACCGAAGCACCGGCACCTGTCGGTAACGTTGCCGACACGTTCCGGAATGTAGCCATTGCATTTAATTATAATCTCCTAGACACAATTACTTTACTGCTTCAAGAGATATTGCGGCAGCTGCTTTAAGCGGCTTACAAATTAATAGTGAAATGGTTGACCTTGAAGCTGGCTCTGCTTTTGTAGATTAGATATTTCTGCCTAGATACTTCCACCGTTTAATCACATTGACTTGTCGTGCTCTTCTCTGTCCTCAGCGATAGATAAATTAATCGACAGATAGATTAATCAGTAGTTTTAAAATATTTCTTCCGACCCAAAATCAATTCCGGTAATCGATAAGGTACAGCTCTGAGATGTGTGACAAGTTTCACAGAGCTAGACTTCAGCACGTGACTACCCAAGAACCTACAAGACCATTATGTGACACTTCCATTTAATTTAACGGGTTTATAAATACTTTACTGGCAAAAAATGGCCCTGGGGTTAAATGTATATAAAAGTAAAAGCTGTATTACTCAGATGTGTAAAACAGCAGTTTAATTATATCCTTCTAAATCTTGTATTGTTCTGTTACATTCTTGGGAGATGTACTTCAATTATTGTTATGATTATTAAACGATTAAATCTACTATTAAGGAAAATACAGTAAAAATGAGATAATGAATATATTTATTCCAAAGCCAGTGCAATGTTAGGTGAAATGGTAAGTCTTGTTTATTCCAACTGTTATACAGTGAGACAAATAATTATGATAGAATGATGAGTGTGAGATAAGGATGAATGAAGAAAGCGTATATGCACAGGATTTTTTCTTTTTTTGAAGTCGGCAGAAAAACGTCCAATCACGTTTGAGTATATGTTTGCTGGGGTTCATGTCTTCATAGCCCAGCAGGTCAAAGAGCTATGCTTGTGGCAAGAAGGTTGAGGGTTTGAAGTCAGTAGCAAGTACAGTAATCTTATTACCATTGGACCGCAGAACCCTTAACCCCAGCCTCTCTGGGAATGCTGCATGACGGATCACCCTGTGCCCTGACCCAAAAACCGTGTCCCATGTGGGGAATAAGATGGGACACATGGCCATTTCATAATACCGTCTACAAATGTAAATACCCAATTTCATACTTCATTTTGTTATTACTGCCCTTATGCGATGAAACTAAACCTCTAAATAAACGAATTCAGTCAGATTAAGAGCTGAATTCGCCAGCAGATGCCTTCCATGCGTGACGGTGTGTGTTTGCGCCCTTGTCCTTGTTCGCGTTTGCCCTCAGTGCAACTTAGCCCACAAAACTTGATATAGTGGTGATGTCTTTAGTAAGTAAGCCATACAGCGGCTGTCTGTGAACCCATCTGTCTGTGTAAGGTAATACAAAGGAACAAAGACGGGCTCTAGTGGCAGCAGACAGTGGGGAGGGGTGTACTAAGGGATGGGAGAGGTACAATAAAATCAGGAGATATATAGGGGCACATGGCTGGCACAATAAAACACAACTTATGAGAATTACCGCCAAGTTACAAATACTTTTTATTTTATCAGTACACAGGATATGAAAATGCGAAACACCTAGACCTGGCAGAAAACGCATGCGCTTTTTTCTGGAACAGGGAAATCCCGTGCCTGTTAACAGCATTACCGAGCAGCCTATTTTATATTGTCTGGGACTCCAGTAGTTCATTTTTACTGTTTACAGATGATGTCATCCCTTTAAACCTGATAAATCCTCCCACACACAGCAAGGTGCTTCACCCGTCCAAACGTTCCCTCCCCTCCGCCGCCAACTGTCTCTTGCTGGCAGCAGCAGGACACACATAATCTAGGTCTGCAGAATTATCTATAATTATCATCTGCAAGGACTTAATAATGCAGGATAATGCTCATTGTGGAGGTCTACAAACTGCTTTATATTAATTCATTATTATTTTCATTGCATGTTAAAATGTTCATTCATTATGACGTTATGTAATATATTCATGGTCAAATGATTAAATTTAATTTGCATTTTATTATTGCAACTGCTGGTTGCAGTCGCTTCTATGTATTATGAATCTCTTGCAGAAACAGATGATGGACACCAGGAACACTCTGCTCTTACTGTAAGGCAATTTATATATTAGGGTAATAGCTAAATAACATCTGTGGGAGGAGTCCTTGGCAACCACTCGCAGCTCAGCCTTTTTAACAAATTCCAAGAGCTTTTAAGAGATTACAGGTGGCTCTGCTTAGATAATTCAGGATTAATTAACTGACAGCCTTTGCAAAAGTCAGCGAAAGTGACTAGACAAAAAAGAAATAGCTGAACCACTTAAGTGCAAACAGTTCGCAATGACTTACTGGAACAGAACAAACGAAAAGGATTGTGCAAGAGTCATAATATTAATTTACGTCAGTGACAGAAAAAACGGAAAAATAAACACACATTTTCTTATTTTTTTTTCCTAGCATAGATTTAGCAATAAATCCATCCATCCATTTTCCAAACCATTTACCCAACTGGGTCGTGGGGGGTCTGGAGCCTATCCCAGAGGCTACAGGCACAAGGTGGGGAACAACCCAGGACAGGGGGGCAGCCCATCACAGGGCACAGTCACACAGCATTCATACCTATGGGCAATTTAGTAACTCCAAGTAGCCTCAGCATGTGTTTGGACTGTGGGGGGGAAACCAGAGTAACTAGAAGAAACCCCACAACGACAAGAGGAGAACATGCAAACTCCACACACACGGAACCCAGGTCCCAGAGGTGTGAGTCAACAGTGCTCACCACTGCACCACCACGCTGCCCACAGCAATAAACCACTTTTGAATAATACATTCTGTTTGTTCGTTTGTTTTGTTGTCATTGTTAATGCTATTAAACTGGAGATATTGTAGTTATTAGCCAGCAGCAGTGGCAGCAGATATGATGCTAACATATGGATGAGAGCAGTCAATGGAGAAGAGAAGCAGCTTCTCTAACCACTCCCAATAAGTAGGCTAGCCTGGAACAGTGCTTGCGGACAGATGGGTCTGCTGTAAGATTCACTTCATATTTTGATTAATGTTATGCATAGTCTGTGCCAAATTTTAAAATTAATTTACATATTTATTCTGGTCATTCAAAAGTACTTTAAACTGGTCATGTAGAGTTTATATAACAAGGTGTTTTTACAATATGTCATCGGATTCAAAAGTGGATTAAAAATTCAGGTAACATAACCAGCCTAATCCCTTTTAACTTTTTAAAAATCAGTCTTAGGAAGGTTTTGTAGGAAAACAAATGATAGAAGGTAGTGTTGACCTTTACAATCTAGCAGGAAGGTTTTAGTACAGAGTTTGTTTAATATTCCTCAATGTTTTTGTTTATTTTATTCTGACCTAATATATAAACTCATCACAGAAAGTCCTGAGACGCTTGCTAAATTTAGTAAAATTATTGCAAATGTATTGCTTTTATAACAAAAATCATAATTTTATTCATTTCTTTGCAAAAAACAAGCGGCTTTAAGTAAAACATTCATTTCAAGTTTCAAATTGAAACCCAAATTACAGTTCTAAAAGGGTTGTTCTTTGAGAGTTTAAAAGGTGTTTTTTTAATTAGTAACATCTTTGGGAAGCAATTGCTACAATTGCAATTAATAGCAAAATGGCAACAACAGATCTGAATGAGTCAATCAAAAAAGTTGTGACAAACAAAAAGAAAATGTCTGTGTGGAAAATATGTGGAGATACGTTAAACACTGCTTGTCAAAGGACTTCTTGTTACAAAGCCAATAAATCTGCAACCTGTAATTAAACAAGCCTCCCAAGAATCTGTGAGCACTGTATGTATTGTATGTGCCCATATATGGTTTCTTGTAAAAATGTATTCATACATTTTGAAATTTTATTAGCAATTAATTAGCTCTCTCAATAAGCTGTATTTAAAAAACTTATTTAGAGACGTTTATAATGCATTAAGGATGTTTTGTACTGCATTATAAAATTATCTATAGTGCATTAGAGATGAGAGCTTCATAAGGCATTCATAATGCATAATAAACATGCCTATAATGTGTTATGCCTTTTTATAAATGTTTATAGGCATGTTTAAAATGCTTTATGAATACATTATAATGCATTGTGAAAGTGTTTATAAATGACTAAAACATGGCCTTAAGTAAAGTGTTACCATTTTGGTAAACATAAATTTAGTCATTAAACTTCTGGAAGGCCACATTCAGCTTTGAAATTCAGGTTTAAAATGACACAAGTCGATTCTGACAGGCACACTGGTTACAGACTAAATCAAAATCACTTCACTCTACCAGAGCTGTGGGATTGATGCCCTTCCTTCTGTGCATGTAAAGCTTCCATGTTTTTCCATCATTTAGATGGGATTCCTCTAAATAAGAAGGCAGAATATAAATGAACTGGTTACTCTAAATTGACCAGAGTGAGTGTGACTGGCATCCAATACTGTGCCCTGTGATAATTAGCCATGGATAATGGGTGAATGTTTCAATAGAAATATATTTTCATGTCCCCCCTCCAGTCATATATTATGCAAACTGTTTATATATTCATTTTGCTATGTGACTTTCCATGAAATTTCCAAAATGCACATAAAACTGGTTGTACCACGTAATGCATGACATGCAAGTCACATGGTCAGAAACGCCTTCTTTTTTAATGTCACCCCCATGTTCCATGCCAGCGACACAGTACCACGATTCAAACTTGTGCTTCACCTTGTTATTATTTGACTGTACCCGTCCAAATAGCCTTTTACATGCAACGCCTCTCCAACATCGATAAATAATATAAATATTCAAATGAATCAATTTAAACAGATGAATTACTGCAGCATTGATGAGGACATGCCTTACCATCCATGGTATTCTCTTTGTAGCACGTTATGCATTCCAGGAACTCTATACTCGCCATACCTGTGTACTGGATCAGCAAGCACAGAAGAAGGATGGCTGGCTGGTCAGTATAGATATTGAGGTCCAGCAAGGAAAATCATTGCATTGACTTTTCTACCTTTTGATTCTGTAACCTAATTGACCTGTAGTACTTGTATCTATATAATGATATCTATATTTCTATGTCTCAATAATTCACACATATTCAGACATGAGGCTCAGTAGATATAAATGCATATGCCAGCTGAAGCAAAATCGTAGACATACCAAGGTATAATGAAGACACTATGAAGAAGTGTATATTGCTATTTGCTAGAAGCATATAGAGTACACCGCCTAATTTTGCAGAAATACCATAATTATATATTTCTACAGTAAGTTTGAAAGTGATTTTCCAAACCAAAATGTTACATGGAGATAAACAGAAATCATTATCTTCATCATCATCATTGGCATAAGTGTCATCAGGGTCGTCAGTCATCATCATCATTATCATCATCATCATCAGGGTCCTCAGTCATCATTGTCATCTTTAGTATTGTCATCATCAGCATCAGTGTCGTTAGTCATCATCGTCATCATTATCTTCATCATCATCAGTCATCATTGTCTTCATTAGCATCATCGGTATGTGTCGTCAGTCATCATCATTGTCATCATCGTTGTCAGTCATCATTAGCATTGTCATCATCATCATCAGCATCAGTGTTGTCAGTCATCTTCATCAATAGTATCGTCATCATTGTCAGTCATAATCATCATTAGCATTGTCATCATGTCATCAGTCATTATCGTCCTCATTAGCATTGCCATCATCATCATCGGCATCAGTGTTGTCAGTCGTCATCTTCATCAATAGCATCGTCATCATTGTCAGTCATAATCATCATCATTAGCATTGTCATCATGTCATCAGTCATTATCGTCCTCATTAGCATTGTCATCATCATCATCGGCATCAGTGTTGTCAGTCATCATCTTCATCAATAGCATCGTCATCATTGTCAGTCATAATCATCATCATTAGCATCGTCATCATGTCATCAGTCATTATCGTCCTCATTAGCATTGTCATCACTGTCGTCATTTCCATCATAATCATCATAAGGGGGGCTCTTTATACGAAGACTTCATTTTCATTTGGTATTAAAATGCATCCTAAAACACACCAAAATATAATAATGTATTAGTGTTTAATATAATGCAGCTTTTTAAGTTTCTGCATTAATTAAGTCCTTGTGGAATTTTACATTTTATTTAATGAGTTTTTGGGAAGAATTGCTGTCTAATTTCCAATGAAAATTTAAAATTTAAAAGGATATTTAAAAGATCAAATACATACTTAAAACATGGCGAAATTTGCCATTTATTAATCTCATTGTGTAACAAAGGAAATAAAGTCCATGCCATAGTATGTATGACAGTAATAACTGGACTGGAGATGAAGGGTTATTTTATTTTATTCTTTATCAAAATGTGCATATCCAACAAATTCTAAGCTAGCATTAAGTATTTACATGTTATCCAATCAGAAAAAGCATATGTTCCATAATTGCTGGGAAGCACTAAGACAAAATCCCCGCCCATATAATGACTTACTTTGCTAACTACATTAAAGCAGGGGGGCTGCCTTCCACAACCTTCAATTCCTAACACGGCGTTTTCTAAAAATAAAACAGGAATGCTTGTCATGGGTTGGACAGTAGTTTCTGAGGCAGGAATTATAGACTAAAACCAAAGAATTTAATATTCGCACTTCTCAATCCATCCACTTTATATTTTCAGCTTTTTAAGAGTGAATAAAAATAAGTGGAAAAAAAATCTATAGTTAATTGATTTGATTATGCAATTAAGAGCTACAGGGGAAACAGGAAGTGGCCAGACCATTAAGAAGAAAAGTGAATATTACTTGGAAGAAGAGGCAGTAATATGTGTGATTCATATATAATTTAGCCACGTAAGGCCCTTTCCAACAAAACACCTGCTGGTAGTTGGAGAAATTTGCTGTTCTGATTCCTTGAAGAGAATGACTCCAAGACACTATAATCGCCATGTGGATACGTGGCCCGCCCATTTTTCTCCTGAAACGTACTCATCTCCTCAACGGCATGATGAGCAAGTGCGAGACAGGAATGACATATAAAGCTGTCCTGTGGGTTTTCGATTACCCCGATTCTCTCCCTCACTGTCAGTGGCCCTTGTCATCCTAGAAGGAGATGCACTCCCATTTCTCGACCTCAATGGCCAGAAGCTGGGCACCGTTATGCAATATTTAATGACAAAGCAGAAAATGCACAAAAGCCGCTGATGAAAAAAGAGACACAGTGAGGCTGTCACTCTTCTGTCGCTAATGCTAGCCGCAGAATCAGGCTATTTAAATGGAAAGGATTCGCAGCGCCCAGTGAGAGCGTGTCGGATTTTTTTTTTTTCCGCCATTTTTTTTTCCAGTTTCGACTGAGCAGCTGGAGCATGAGTGCTGCTGTAGCTCTGAGTGGGAACCTGTACTTTTTGCGTTTTTCCTCCAGGCAACAGACATGTGGGCGCACGGTCCGGGCGGAATCTAAAAGCTGCAGAGCATCGCGATTAAAGTGCCGAATTTTCCGAAGGCTGGAAGTAGCCCAGCCGACAGCTTCCCAACACAAGTATGTCTGGTTTGAAATGGAAACACATCCATGACGTCTGTGGGCTTTTAAGCCGAATGTTGTCTGTGAGTCCCGAAAAATGCATGCACAGTATGACATAAGCTGCAAGTCCCATTCCATTCCAGCCACCTGGACCTGACACCCTATTCTGCATCATTTATAATCATGACAGGCATCTGGGCAGCGGACAGAGCTCTATATTACATCCTCTCCCCCCAGCGCCCCGTCCTCTAGCAGCCATGTTGTATCATATGAAACTCAACACTACAAAGCAACCATTGGATTAGGTTATTGTTTCAAGGTGTTCGCTGGACAATCCAAACCCCTAATCGACTCCATTGTTAAGCGAACAGATCCAGTATTCAAGACACTGTGGGGCGCGAGTTACACGCATCACAAACCATAATGCAGGCTGCGCTTGATGAGCAGTGACAACGGCCCAGCAATGGGCCAAGAAAGGCAAGCTGGCAAATTACAATCTGACCCTTCGTTTACCTTTGGCAATGCTAACTGCGGTTAGCCTGGCCAAGACAGAGAAGCAAAGTGCAGAGGCAGCAAGTACAGACACTGACACAACTATGAGCTGGACGGCAAACAGAATACACACACATAGGCGCGCGCTCACACACGCACACACACATACACACGAGCAGGGAAAAAAATATGACAGTAAACCTGACCCAGCAATGAAATAAAAGAGCACTGCACCTTCAACAATTAACATTAAACCCTGCTGCAATCGAAATGATCACCTTCACCACAGGCAGGATTCCCTTTCATACCATTACAGGACACTCACAGCCAGACTTGTGGTTTTAATTGACTAACCACACCGGCTGAAAGCGGTTTTAGATTTGTAACTACAATTATAGGATGCGTGCGAATCCTCAACACCTACAGAAAACCACTCTGTATCACTCTTCATTCAATTTTGCATTTGCATTGAAAGTCCAATGACTGTGATTAAATATTACTTTCAAGCACAACACATATTTTATGTGAGGACTTCCATCAGCTGAGGAGTTCTCGAGACGTACAATGGAGGACGGGGTGGACAGCTCAGTTTTCTAAGGCATGACGGGCCGCTGCGATGTAGCTTGACAGCATGGGCACACGGAGCCAAAGAGACAGAGTGCCAGGGCAAGGACAGGGTGGCAGCATGGAGAGCACCAGGCGCCGGGGGAAAGCGATCAACGCTGGGTAAAGATGGCGTACCGCTGTTTCAGATGGAGCGGGCATGACCCACGGTCAGGATCCTGCTGACACGTATCTCTCACTCGATGCCATACTGCCCTATCACAACAGGCGCTGTTAAATCCCTAATGCAAGATTACTGAGTAAGGTCTTATCTGTGCCACATTATTTTACGCACCACTATCAGAAATCATCATGGAATAACGCCAGCCGATGGGCAAGCACCTCTCAGCACAGGATCATCTAATACCCTGTTCGAATTTCATTAGTAAATACCTAGATTTAGTCTGCAAAACCCAAGCCTTATGTCTGTGACATTCTAATCAAGAGATGAATGATGGCTTCTAGCCAATAATACAGTTAACAGAGACAGTGGTATATGTGAGACAGTAACTATTATTATAATAATGTCAGATGGAGTTTCCCACCATGACGACAGATGAATTGGCCAAAAGTGGGACAACTGGGTACCGTCAATCCTGGAGTCCGGCCAACTGGAATGGGCATGCAGTGGGTACGCGATCCCCCACCATGTCCCGTTTGGCAGTGTCTGTCCCCTTTCAGCCTATGAACCAGTGCATTCCTAATTTACATCCATGCATCAAAATCCACCTCAATGTTTATATTCGGTTCAAAAAACATGCGTGCCTAATTCATTAATTCATTAATTCATTCATGCAAGGGAGGCTGTGGCCCTGATTAGAATGATTAGTAAAGGGTTAGTAACTATAAGAAGAAATGAACACAGTCATACACATAATAAATAACAAGACAGAGAAAAAAAAGGAGTTTCAGTAAAGGAGGTAAAGCAACACAATGAAGGAATCGTTATTCATTAAGATGAGTGTCAGTGACTATGGATTATAGCCAGACTGTAAAAAAAATTTATGAGAGAGCTATAGGGTTCTGGTAGATCCTTTCAATACGGAGCCGCAGCAGTGCTTTCAGAGAGAGACGCCTCCCTTGTTGACAACACCCTCGACGGCGGCTCCTGGACATGCCGCGATAAAAGCACACCCACGCAGGAGCGTGGCGACTAGGGCGGGGAAGCGCGAGCTGCAGGACGAGCCCCCTCTGACTGCGCTATATCAGGGCTCTGTGCTTGCTTTGGAGAGACAGCATCCCTTGTATATATTTTGCAAAGGAAAGGCAGACTTCTTTACTAATTCTATCAGTGCTCATTATACTTATACATGCTTTATGTGCTGAGCATTTTTCATATCCAGAAATATTAATTAAAACATTCACTTGAACAGGCATGAAAGTAATTTGTCTAAAACACTCACACTGAAGCATAAGCCATTTCTAAAACGAAACTTAAAAGGCTCCGTTGATTAAAATTGATTGCTTACTCGTTCTGTTTTTAAATAAGGGGGGGGGAATCTAACCTCAGCATTAAGTCATAACCACTGGGAGGCTATAATTATAGGTTTCTAGTACACTGTAGAATTAATATTCAGTGCAACCGAGCAGAGAGCAAGGTGGTAATAAAATCTGGTACAGGTTGCTACAAAATACACAGATACATACATTGAAAAACTAGACCAAATACGGTATGTGCGTGTCTGTGAAGGGGTGGGGCGGGGGCGGGGTCCGTGCGCCAATTTATAAAGCATTAGGCTGAAATGCGGGGTAATATCAACACCTTATCAGTTAATAGGCTTCACCGACCGTAGTAACTACAGCCAAGAGCAAAAACCGCAGCAGCAGCGCAACACCATGTGCTATAAAATAATGGAATTGCTTCTGTTAGCCGATAGGCAGGGAGGAAGTGCAGGGAAATCCCAACTGCAGAAAATACCCATTCCCCGCAAACAAGAGGAAAGCCCTGCTCGCTGCCGCTCCGCGCGGAGAAGCCCCTCCCGCAGCCCGTTAATCATAACCCGTCTAATCCACACAAAGGCAAAGCGCAATCACTACGTCGTGAAAACGTGCATCGTATCACAGCTGGTATACACGTTTCCATTTTGCGCAGCGCTACAGATTCGCATATTGCATCGGGCAAATAGTTACAAACACCGGATGCATTTTTTTTCTCGCAATCATCGTCAACTTATAAAAGTCGGGGTGAGAAATAAACATTCTGTTCACATAAACATGAAGTATATTTAATGCTAGCACATAGGATTTGTTAAACTATCCATATTTTGTTGTCCTTTGGATTTACTACAGCTTGAAGGGCAACGTCCCACTATGTAAACTGCCGAGCACGCGCCTCTTCCCTTCTGTCAGGTTATAGTGACACAGCTACATAGTGAAATACACATATATAGCTAATATCTGCGACAATATATATTATTTAAGATGCAGCCTTCACTGCGTTTAGAAAAACCGAATACCCACAGTAAGTCGTCAAAATCAAATCTTCAAATCTGTCAATAAATCGATATAATATATTCCACTGAAACGCTTTAAAGTAAAGTAATTTAGAATTAAATCATTTAATAATCACAATCATAGATCACATTACAAGCACTGCCATAAAAGAGGATTCAAACATCTGTTTTGAGATCAGCTACAATAGCATTTGCATTAAACTGAAATCCACTACCTGGAGGGAAGGCTACTTTTTTTCCTCCCCTGCCCGTCCAAACGCCCCTGCTTTACACATTAAACATTGAAAACTTGAAAACTTGAATTACTGCAGTCTGGTAATTCGGGTGTCTGATAACTTCTCCGCCACCATTTCAGCTGGTTTTGAAAGTGCACGATGTCAACCATCAATAAGAGGAATTATTCTTTAAGACTAAAAAAATAATAATAAAAACCCGGTTCAGTGTATTTCTAACACCGAGCGGATTAATTACTCCAGTTGAAAATACGGTAATTCCTGTGACGCTGAGTCTTTTCCTTTGGAATTTATCAATTAAACGATTGCTTGAGTAAATGAAAATGAGCGTTAAATAATGTTTATGTCATATGCTGCTCCGTAGAAATAGATGTATTGTAATATAACAGCAGTGATACTCGATAAAACGCCCGATGATTCACATTGCAGTGGATATAGGCATTCTGCGTAGTTTACTTACAACTATTTGTTATTATCAGCAAACCAGTTTATTAACCAGCACGCACATCCTATTATTTTAATTTTATTCCTACATCAACGCTAAGTCACACTTTTGCTGTCTTACCTTATTTGCTAGTTTGTCGTGTCGCTCACTGCAGAAGTGGTCGCAATTAACATATTGCTGTGGTATTCATTGAAATTGTTTCCGATAATTTCTCGGCGCTCCCCGGCTACGGGGTTGACTCTCACGCGCTGTCTCGCGCTCTCTCTCTCTCACTCACAAACACAAACACTTCACACGCGCTCAGCCGCGCTCGCGTTATACGCGGGTGAGGCGCGTGGCCGAGGGAAGGAGGGCGGTTATCAGGGGTATTCAGGGCTGCGCTCGCGCTCACTCACCGGACCGCTTACCCGCGTGGCGAATTCACTTTGATGCCCATGCCCGTGTTATATTCGAGCTGCGTGCTCTGCAACTAATTTTACAGACCAGCACTTTGTTATGTGTTTCACACAATACAACATTATTATTATTATTATTATTATTATTATTATTATTAGTAGTAGTAGTAGTAGTAGTAGTAGAAGTAATAGTAGTAGCAGGGGCGTTCCTAGAGATTTTGCGCCCCAAGAAACATATAATATTGGCCCCCCTAGTCCAGGCCAATCCAGTTATTTTTAAAGTTAAATCATTGTAACTCCAACACCCCCCC
>JAODJW010000036.1:8311689-8325916 GCA_026777045.1 Hyperopisus bebe | reverse complement strand
GGGGGGGTGGGGGGGGGGGGGGGGAACAGACATCGGGGTTCCGTTTTCCAGAACCATGACACGGGATACTGAATGTTTGTATCGTAGTTTCGGTCTCAGTTTTAGAACCAGTACACCATTAGAGAGAAAGTGATTGTGATTAAGAATATAACATAATTTTAAAAATAAAAAAGTATATCTGGGAGTGATAAAGTAACTTTAAAATACACCAAATATGAATAAAAACAAAATTAGTCCTAACTAAAACAGTGATTTAACCGATTTAGTGTCAACCCTGAAGGAAGATGGAATATGGATCCACAAATTAGTCCTGGTGCGAAGGAAGGAGATTAAAAAATGATAAATCCCTAATGGCACAGAGGAAGGACACATGAACTGAACAGCAAAAGATCCATTTTAATAATGATTTTATATAATGAAAAGAGTTTTAAATGAAGCCTATTAAGTTTTAAACTAAGCCTATTAAGCTCATTGGCACTTACAAAACCCTAATAACACATAAAACACTGCCCTCAAAATAAATCATTTATGATTATCTGATCTTTATCTTAAAGGCCTAAGGATTTTAAATATCCACCAGGCCTCCAACTGTTTATCTAGTACAGGATTTGGGGGGGGGGGAATAGGCGCTGCAGTCTATCCCAGGCAAAATAGGGCATGAGGTAAGATGAGACAGTGGTCTATCGCATGGCACATGCACTCACATGCCAGTTGCCAGTTCACTTAACTGTGGGGGGGGGACACCTGTTACGACAGGGGGGTTATAAGCAAACTCCACACACATGCACTGAGCGAAGACAGTATTCAAGCCTCCAAGCCTGGAGGTATGAGGCAACAGTCATGCCCACTGATGCTTACAGTATATATTTTGAAATGGTGGCAGAGGTGAATAGTTCGGGTCCAGAAAGTAACAATCCAGACCAAGATTTTGTTTCAACCAATCAGTTGAGTATAAAGAGTCACAGTCACTGAGTACTCAGCTGATTGGTTGAAACAAAATCTTGGTCTGGATTTTTACTTCCTGGACCTGAACTATCCATCTCTGAATGTTGGTTGAAAGGCTGTGAAAGTGTAACATCCATAGGTTCTTGACCTTGGTGGTAACAGTGTTTGATGTGTTTGATGGTGGTTATTCCAACCACTAATTCCTCATTCCATCACTGACACCTATCCCAGAAGCTATGGATGCAAGGCATGCACATGGAGCTGGGCCAGAAGAGTCGAATGCTAGTCTTTGAGGTGTGAGGCAACAGTGCTGGCCAGTGAGCCATCATAACGCTACTACGAAATCAGCGTTGATAGGGGTTGGTAAAAAAAAAAAAGATATAAAAATGACTAATCCAGCCAGATTATCACTCTGAGCCATTCCCAGGAAGCACGTAACAAGAAGTCAGTGGCACCTCTGGGTGAGGAGAGTCTATTGCAGGACATCATCACACCATTATCTGCACTGTTGAGGCACTTCAGAGTCATCACATCATCTGAACAGTACACATTTTAATGGCAGATAGATCAATGTTACAGTACTGATTTCACTGGGTTCCTACGCTTCCCATAGTGTGGGAGTGTTGGTGAGTAAGTGTGTCATGCGATGCACTGGAATTCTATCCAGTGCTTCCTGCGATAGGTTCCAGGCTCACTACAGAAAGGAGTGCATTCATTCTACAGATCACTGATATCGCATGCATGGATCAAGGCTACCATATAGACCGGACCTTCATCCTCTTAACAAACTGAAAGCTCCCAATTAAAATAACATTATTTTTCAGTGGCTAGCCCTGTTATGAATGAAAGATACTCTGCCAGTGATTCCCCAAAACGAACCTGTAGGTACAAGTAATGAAGATATGAGCAGGAATGCAATAAAATCAGAAATTAATCTATAGAGTGAACCATTGTGCAGTACAGTGCGAACAGCTGCTAGTTGTTCCAGTATTTGACCATTAGGGTGATTAGATCCACTTTGTATTTATTACTGTGATGTGTTTAGGGCTTTTAAAGTTTAATCAGCATGTTCATGCATGTAAACTGCAAGGCTTGTTTTCAGGCCTACCTTATTGATTTTACCTTAATTATAGTGGATTTTTTCCTACCTGCAAATACTTGAGCAATGTAACAGCTGACATTTTCATTTTAATACCTCTCCATAATAAAAAGACTGTAACCTCAAACATCATGCATTCTCTGCTTTTCTTGCTAAGTTTGTTAGTCATAGACCTGAAATACGTTCTTTGCAATAAATTACAGTTAGCCAAACTCTGAAAACAATTTTAAAAAATTTCTTAAAAATATCTCCAAATAATCACAGATATATGTTCATAAGTATGATCATATTTATTTATCCTTACACTGATCAGCTATAACATTAAATCCACTGACAGATGAAGTGAATACCATTGATCATCTTGTTACAATGACACTTGTGAAGGATATTGTTATATATTAGGCAAGTAAACAGTCAGTTCTTGAAGTGGATGTGTTTCTCTATTCAGGAATGGTTTGACGAACATGAATGAAAAGAATTCAAGGTGTTGATTTGGCCTCCATATTCCTCAGATCTCAATCCAATTGAGCATCTGTGGGATGTGCTAGAAAATCAGGTCCAATCCATGGAGGCCCCACCTCGCAACTTACAGGACTTAAAGGATCTGCTGTTAAGGTCTTAGTGCCAGATTCCACAGGACACCTTCAGAGGTCTTGTGGAGTCCATGCCTCAATGGGTCTGAGCTGTTATGCTGGCAGGAGGGGGACCTACACAGTATTAGGTAGATAGCCTTAATGTTGTGACTGATCTGTGTAGGTTGTTTTAATAGCGATATCGAGGAGCATAAAATGCTTCTTGTGTAACAAATTTCAATGGATCATCTACTCCATGCAGTATCCTGCAGCATGTTTGGATGTAATATTCTGTGTGCAGCCATTTTTTACAAAAGAGAAAAGTTTAATGAGTTTTTCCAAAAGCTAATTTTGCCATTATTGGTTTATAATGTAGTTGGTTATACGGTGTATTTTCTAGCTTAAAGAAGTTCACTTTTGTCCCAGTTATGCTATTTGAAAATGTAACGGCCATCACTGCAACAGAGAAATGTCAGCAGTTTTTGTAGAGAGCGCAGGATTTGCAGTGTTGGTTGAATTTTTATAGTTATGGGGGTATTCATCATGCAATATACAATCTAGGGCATTAAAAGATATTTTTAAATGATGTTTAATAAACTTACCCTGGAAAAATATTCACCATTTATCAAATTATTGGTATGACAGGGAAACAGGAGGCTAGCTGAATGCTAACACAACTATGCTGAAGGTATATTAGAGGACAATGGATAGTACAGAGCATGAGACAAGGGGAGACTCTGGACAGCACAATGGTCCAACATAGGGTATGTATTCACATATTATTACTAATGAATGGAGCCCAACTCACCTAAAATGTAAATCTTAGTGGGAATCAACCCCCCCAGTCCTGGAAGGTGTGAGGCTATTGCGCTAACCGCTATGTCACCATGCCATCCTGTGAATAAATAATTTAGAGACATCTAAGGACTCTTTTAAGTGAATAATATATTAGATGAAGCTCTTTGTCACCACATTCTGGTTTTGTGTTTTTCTTGATATAAATGAAGCATAAAAACAAAGGGATGGCCTCATTGGCAAAACAGGCGACCATTTCATACATCATATCGTTACTGTTGACAGTCTCATGCAGTTACGTGTAACACCGAGATCAATGCAGCCAGTAGGTTAAATGGAAGCAGATGTATTATCCAAGAAAACAAATGGACTACAAACTCAGAATGACAATGGACACGTTTTCAGAGACATGTAATGTCATATGTTTTTAAAACCTGAAAAAGAAATCAGGGCCGTACTGCCACATGCTGGTGTACACTCTCAGAAAAAGGGTAAAAAAATGTACCTTTGCTTGTTCCTGGGGTTGTTCCCTTTTAATTGTACCTTTAAGGTACAGAAATGAACTCTGAGGAACATCCCAAAGGTACAAACTGCATTAATGTGGATTCAGTGGTACAGAAATGTTCCTTAGGGTCCATTTCTGTACCTAAAAAGGTATGATAAGGTGAAACATATATGGGAAATGAAAGAGGCACAACTTAAAATTAAGGAGGAGACTAAAAATGGAAGCAAATAGATGTACTGCCAATTAAGAGCCCTGGAAGAACACAATGAGCCTTTTCGTCACCATTCTCGATCAATCAACTATATAAATGACTAGTTATTTTAGAGAAGGCAGCCACAGATGTTTGAAACGTTAAAACATCTGTTTCATAATGAACGCTACATCAGAGGGGTAGGGGGAGTTCCTGTGATTAACCCCCTGAATTTTGGCAGTTTCTCTTGTGATGGATATTGCACATATTGTAAGCCTTAAAAGAGATGAATAGTTCAGGTCCAGAAAGTAAAAATCCAGACCAAGATTTTGTTTCAACCAACCAGTTCAGCATAAAGAGTCACAGTCACAGAGCACCCATATGGATGATTGATTTTTTACTCTTTGGAGCCAAACTTTTCACCTCTGGCCTTATAGTGATTGGAATTGTATGTTTTTTATTGTATATTTGTCATAAGTGAAATGCGTCTGTGAAGATATGGATTATGATAGGGCTCTTTACACTGCGTCTGTTATTCATGTGATTGTGCATTTGTGTCAATAAAATGACATTGTTTTCATAGCCAAGGTCATTTAAAGTCTGCTTTGTGACCTCCCGATACGGTTTTACATTTTCCTTGAGTGCAATGTCCATGTTTAATGGGCGCCCAGGGCATTGTGTGCCATTGATCAGTGCTTTCAAGAATGATGGTGCAAAAAGCTAAGTAATCACTGGGACAAGCTGCATTGTTGGGGAAAAAGTTCTCCAAACTGCCAAGGGACCTTATTTGCTGGAAAGGAAGGTGCTGAAACGGTAGCAAAGAAGACGCTGATATGGCAGAGAGGGGAATATAAAGTGGCAATTGGCTAAAATTGTCTGGATCGGCGCCCGTCTGGTTAGCTGCAGGTCTCACCAAGAAGGAATTCCACTCAGCAGATAAAAAGTCAGATAAGACAAACATTTACATCTGTCATAATGATGCGTTTTGCAGTATATGGAAAAGTTTAACATTTACCCTAAAATTGCAAATATCTACAGAATTCCATTAAAAAAAACAAGGGTAAGTAGGACTCTGCTGCATGTAGTTTTTACACATAAATGGAGGCTAGGTCCTAACCTAAAAAAATATGATCATATTATTCTTAATAGTACTGCGCTCCAATGGTTTACAGGAAAATCACATCACTGACACAGCAAATTCACAATGTAGCAATACATTGCAAAATTTTCAGTAATTACAGCTCCGATATCTGTTCATTGGCAGACTTGTGTAATTCAGGTCCAGAGAGTAAAAGTCCAGACCAGGATTTTGTTTCAACCAACCAGCTGAGCATAAAGAGTCACAGTCACAGAGTACTCAACTGGTTGGTTGAAACAAAATCTTGGCCTGGACATTTACCCTCTGGACCTGAATTACACAAGTCTGTTCATTAGTATCCAATCATTTTAGGAAAGACTTATAGGAAACACTTAGGAAAGATTACTTTTAGGAGAGGAGATATTTTAACTAATAAGAATGATTAGCATGTGAAAGAGAACTGTGAGTAATTAAACTGAATGTGGTACAACTTTCAGTTTTCCAGGTCGTGTTCTTAAATCTTTCTATGCTTTTTTCCCCACCCATTCTATAGCCCTCTTTCTATTTATCTTCATCTCCTATTTCCATAATCAGCATTATGGCTGAACTGAGCCCGACAGAGAGAGATGCCTACAAATATTTTGGCTCAACAAGACAAAATGCGACACTGCATGTCAAAGGCTGGCCTTACATTTGCCTGAAAGATTTTTTCCTCTCCTCTGCTGCCTTTGAACATTGACTTTTAAACTATATATAATTAAGACCTCAATTATCAGCAATCCTTACACTCTTATATCTATTTGTAATAGATTACATGGTTATAACTGATGATAAGCGTTACGGAGGAACTGTTAGGATGGCTGTTTTATGAAACATATTGAACTGGACACCCAAATGGAGTGTGACAATTTCAAATGTGAAAAAAAAATATTACACAGACAGGATGTTGTCTATGCTAGGTGGTCAATGTAGCTTAAAATTATATATCTGATCAATGGTACAAAAACAGAAATCATTCTAACCTGCTATGTTCTGGTTCATTTCCCTTAACCAATATGTAACCTGCTCCCAGTAGAATGTATTGCACCAGAACTGTGTTATGGTAAAGTTTAACATAAGAAAGCCAGGGAACTTCAATATCTTACATCTAAATAACATGTTTACAGAACTTGGGACAATACAGTTTGCTCCACGTAACTGTGAGCAGCACTAAGACAACAGGATAGGTGTTCTTCTTAGAATCTTCTAAGATGTTTTACAAGGAAAGACTAAGCAGTGAAAGATTATGTTTCAGTTCGTCTTTCAGGCTTCCAGGAAGTGAAAAACGTAGACAGCTAGGGCCATTTAGAGAAAGGATACCCCTGTGATCGTTTCTATGTGAGGAAAGCTTTTTTGCGCGAAAAATTGGGATTAATACATTGTTAAACTCATTAGTTTCCTTAACTGAAGATGCCCTTCAAGTATGTCATAAGGTGAAGCATGTTCATAAATTGAACCACTCAAGACAGATACAAAAGATAAAAATACAGTAAACAGGTGTGTAGACCAGAGATATTCACGCAACATTTCATGGCAGCAAAACAGATAAAGAATGGGATTAATCAGATAGATAATGGAAGAGATACAATGTAACAAAACGGTGAGTCACAGAGTGTCACTTTGTGTTCAGCACAGCTTTAATTCCACTTTGTCCTGTTATTGAACATAACTGAATGGTAGCTTGGAGTGCAGAATTCTGCCCAGGCTGGATAGTGATGATAACTATGAAAGCAGGAAAGTATCTACTCACAGTAGCAACTGCAGTCTGTCGTGCACCTGACAGTCACCATTATTTAAATCACAACAGATGTGCTTTGATTCCTCCTTTGGCTATGTAATTTTATTTCCCTAAATATTATATTGAAAATAAATAAATAAATAAATGATTTATATATATATATATAACCTTTGCCTGTATTATTACACTGTATCCCCCTGCCACTGCTGATGTGTCTGTATGCAGGAAAACTGATACACAAGCAGCTTCTGCTGCACAATTATTTTGTCTCCGTGTCTGATCCTCACGTTGTGTGCACGCTACAGCAGATATAATCTATAAATCGAGGATTAAACACATGGATAACATCTGCAACAAGGACAGCGTGATCAGAACAAGATGGTCGGGGGGGGGCTGAAGGAGGCATGATGGAATTGGCTCAAGGTTATTTCAGATGTGCTGGTTATGGTAATATCATCCTGATGTGCAGAATGGGGAACACGGGAAGAAGTGCCGTGACTGAGGGAATGTTGGACGGACCAAAGATTCATGCCCTTACACTTTTGCCCCAGTGGATGCCAATCCTGTAAAAGTTATGGTGGGATAAGAGACTGGGCAGAGTCTGAAGGGGACGGACTCAAAGTGGAAAATGTTAAACCACAGCCTGGCTTCCAGAAGGAGCCAAAACAGCCTAGAGCAGTCAGAACCAGAGAGAAAGCACAGCAAACATCTCCATCCTGTCTCTACCTCCCTCTGCTCACAGTCTCGCTTTTTAAATTTTGCTGCCTTTATTCGCCACCAGCCGTGGACCATTGGTGATGCCATGCGGCACTGCCTAGCGCCTCTGTCTGCTGCTGGCGCTGTGCTGATATCCCTGCAGCCATGCTGATACCCCTGCAGCCACGCTGATACCCCTGCCACCACGCTGATATCCCTGCCACCACGCTGTTACCCCTGCCGCCACGCTGTTACCCCTGCCACCATGCTTTTACCCCTGCCACCACGCTGATATCCCTGCAGCTACGCTGTTACCCCTGCAGCCACGCTGATATCCCTGCAGCCACGCTGATATCCCTGCAGCCACGCTATACCATGCACAGAACACCATGTTTGTCTGCGCCTGTTAGATTAGGCTTCTGGAGTGTCCTGTACCACACTGATTCACATCAGTGAATTTCAATAGGGGATTCATCGCAGATTAAACCTGTACATGCTAGACCAGGGATAGGTAACCCTGATCCTGGAAGGCCAGTATCCAGCAGGTTTTCTATCCTACCTGGTCTTTCATGAACCACAGCTGATCTCAGGCAGATAGTAACTCATCAGGGATGGTTAGATTGTTAGACATTTTTGCTGTGACACACCTGACACCTGTCTTGCGTGCCCGTAGCCTCCAGGATAGGATCCGGAACCCCTGAGACCCTGAATAGGACAAGTAGTTACAGAAATTGGATGGATGGATGGATGGATGGGCATTCCTGACACCCTTCTATGAGCTACTCTGCCTTATTTCAGCTGTTCATGGAAACATACTGTTTATAAACAGGCAACAGAAGGTTCACAGCATGACATTATACACGTTAGGAGTTATTCTGGAAAGAAAAACAATCAACAATCACTCTAAAATCCTGTGATACTTACGCCCAGGGGTTCATTGTTAAATTCAGGATATAATGTCTTGGAAATGTATTTGTGGTGTTAGGTGTCATACATTTTTCGTCACTGTTGTTACTGCTCACTAATGAGGCTCCCACTGCCAACACAGCCTAGATTAATGCCTTTGATAGTAAAAGCTTTGTATTCATGAATTACAAATGGACCACATCACAAATGGGAATGTTTGCTTGACCAATTTCATGTGCTTTACAATTACACTATGTGCAAACAAAAAAAATCCATTATATATTTGTCAATTAATATGTGTTAATTATAATTACATATGGCACAGGATTACGCATATTTTAGGCATTACGAGGAACTCAAACGAACAATGTAGACGTCAGTTTCTAAAGGGTAAGATTAAAACACATTAAGTCACGCAAACACATAATAGCATTCAAAACAAGACCCAATAATATTTGAAAATCAGACAGCGAGACGAATTACAATTAGACATTGTTAATATGTCCTCTGTCCGCGGGGTTTCAGAAACCAGTGTGTGAAACCGCGATGTGGATCATTAATGTTCCATCTCAAATGTCCTACGGAAGCAGCAGGCATTTCCGGGCCAGAAATGAATCGGAAGTTGACTTTTGAGATTAATTTGATTTTTCTGCAAAAATATTTTCCATTATCAACCGTAAACGTTATGATGTTATTTGAATTACTAACACATACACGGTCAAAAAATACTGAATAATGTGCATCTCTTGCATCCTGTTGCTTAGGATTTTTTTTTTTTTTGACTAACGACTTTCACGTTTATTTTTTACGCACCACCTGACACTTGCGAGCCGTTTTCGGCATTGCTTCTATGTTAGAGCCCAACTTTTTTGCTCGTAGATTACAGTGACGTTACTGAAAATCAGGGGTTTGGGGTCTGATGATGCGAGATGCGCACCTTGATCTAAAAAATGACTTACGTGCATGTCACTTGCTGTTTTTAATTATTGGTAACCGAATTTGCTTCCGCAGTTTTGCCGTCTTTCGTACCAGCCTACACACCTTTAAATGTTATTTCATTTAAATAATCTGTCCGGATATGGGGATTTCTGCTATAATGAAACAGATAAAACCTCGGGTTATGCAAAATCGTGTGACAAATGTAAGAGGTCTCATCGATAAAAATAGGGCTGGGGCAGAGCAATGAAAAGTTAACGGAACCACTGATTTTCCAATCACACGCGCAGAGCCACACACCATCCCATAACACATATGCATTAGCATGTATGATCTAAGATATGAAATTAAAAAGGTTAAATGTTATGATCCCATTCATCTCTGCTTTGATATGATTTAGATCAATTTATCATGCGCTAAAGTGCCCTGCTCTGCAAAACCTGTCTGAGAACACACACACACACACATTCGTGTAGTCATATCTTTTTCGGGACCGCTGAGTCATTTCTATGGGAAAAATGCTAATGCTAACTATGACAACCTTAACCCCTACTCAGCCCTAACCGTAACCATAAGTAACCAAACAAAAGTGAGTTTTGCATTTTTAGTTTTTTCATTGCAGTCATGGATTTTCATAAAATAGAGTTTTCCCATATGGGGACCAAGGAAACTGGTCCCCATAAGGTAAAAGAAAACTAGCATTCATCACGTTGTGGGGACATTTGGTCCCCACAAGGTAAGGTATACCTAGACCATACAGACACACACATGCACATGCAGGAATAGTGAAAGAATGGGTCTATGACTTTGTACCACTTCATTAGGTCTTGGCCAGTTTCCTTCTATACTGTCAGAATAAAGAGTACCAATTTGTACCTTTGCTTGTCACTGGGGCTGTACCCTACCTGTAGGTAAATATACCTTTTAAGGTACAGAAATGTTCTCTGAGGAACATCCCCAAGGTGTAAACAACATTAATGTACCCGCAAATAGTACAACAATGTAATACAGAATCCATTTCTGTATCTGAAAAGGTACATTTACTCTTGAGGGTACAGCCCCAGCGACAAGCAAAGGTACAAATTGATACTCATCTTTTCCGGCAGTGTAGAAGGAAATCATGGAGTTGTGATCAGATGCAGCTGTATCATTAATACTTGGACTTGGACTTATACTGTGATTCAAACTAGTTTTTTGTTACACCTATAAAATTAGTACTTCAAAAACAAAGAAAGTAACTATATGGACCTTCAGGATTATTATGTAAAATGTTGGGGATGATCCTGCATAAAGGCGAACAGAGACTCGGTTAATACACACATCTTTGCCCCCTTTACCAATGGCATCTGAGTCCATCCACATTTTGGAAAAATGCATAATAGAAGAGCGACATGTAAGCCTATCATTTTTGAATATAATGGAGAGAAAAAGCAAACACAAAGAAAGGAAAAATCAAAATTACATATCCAGGTAGTCTGTGATAGATAAAAGGACATAAAGAAAAAGTCTTCTCAGTTTGTTTTATTTTGTATAATTTGTTACATAACAAACTCCTCTTCAGCTTTTCACATAATAACATTTTTTAGTCCAACTGTCTGCTGTAGTCATAATAAAATGCCAGTTGTGACACATGTAATGCAATATATAAATATCAGCTAGTCGGCTCTTTTGTTTCTTCCTTACTCATGCTGCTCGAGTACCTAAATAGTCATTTTGTTTAAGTCACAACAATAATAATGTCCATCAGACCACAGAGCAATATTGGAGGGTGGGGTGTATTAATTATTTTGGACACCATGTAGCCTTCAGATAACATGATCAAATTATGGCAAGTAATGATAATTTGTTATTGGGGATGTGTACATGTTCTCTCCATATTCGTGCAGGTTGCCTCCCAGTACTTCTCTGGTTGAACAAATTAGTGTTATTAGAATGTCTGTAATGTGTGATTTCGATTATGTGAGCGTAGACTCAGCGATGGGCAGCCAAGGTGTGCTTTTGTGTTTCCTGGGATCAGCTCCAGGTCTCTCTGTACTCTGTACTGGAGAAGCCGTATGTAAGACGGATGGGTGTATTATTACTCTCACAACGCAAAGTTTGGTTAGTCATGCTGCGTATCTTCAGCGTTGTTTTGCACCTTATTTCACACCACTCTGGTACCATGAAACAGGAATACTTCTGTTCTCATCTGAGGCACCGTCGTCAGTTTCCGGCAGCCAGAATCTCCCATGAACGTGGGCGTTAGCTGTCACTTCTCCTCAAACTATTGTTCATTAGAAAATGTCGGGGCAAGAACTACCAAAACAGGCCTGATTCGGAGGACATCACTCTTGCAGCTTACAGTCACCTCCTGAGACGTCACTTTCTGGAACTTTCTCCGCTTGAACATGACGAACATCGTTACTGACAATGTTTTCTCCCTGAACTCAGAGCTACTGACTGACAATGCTACTGGGACTGGCCAGAGCACCCTGCTTGTGTCCTAAGGTGACAGTGGGATTAAAAGGTGGCCCAAATGCATGAATACATCCTGGCAGTCAATACTGTACTATTTCTCTATATTGAATATGTTTCAATTTCGAAACGTCTGATTTCTAATCTCAATAGGGTCAATCATTTCTCCATTGTAGACTTATTTTTAATCACTTTACCATGATATACCATTACTAGTTTGAATATTATAATTAATGTTATCAGAGGCGCATAAACCTGACTAGGGTAATGGTTGGAAGATGTTCAGTGTTAAGTCATTATCAGTTTTGCATCTCAGTATTTGCATAGCACCCTCTTCCCTACCTGAAGCCATCACTTGTTTCGATTCGATATTGTTTTTTGTGCAGACTTGCCTTACATGGCTACAGATGAACGAAAGTGTGATCTCTATTACCAATAAATGAAATGATCCTTCATTTGTCATTCACACAAGTATATCGGAATGCTTCTTTTCCCATTTTGCTCTCCTTTGAGACATACACACACAGCTATATATTTATGTGACACACACACATGGGGTCGGAGCACAGGGATCAGAGCCCCCTTTGCTTATTTAGCTGAACATTTTGACAATGTGAAATTATAACCACATTACTCCAGACTTTGATGCACTGGTAGTGGTCTGGGACAGCTCTGTGTGTGGGATTTACACATTCCCATGGGATTCCGTAGTCTTCTCTGACTTCCTGTCACAATACAAAGCCATCATTTACAGCTTAGTGAAATCAACTAGTGCTTAGTGACTCCCGGTGTTAGTGACTATCAAATATAGACATATGACTGTTCATATGTCTAATCTTGTGTCCTCCCCTGGTTTCTCTCCGTCCTTAATGCTGTCCGGGGTATGTGTCACACCACTGCGACCCTAACTGGAAAAGTAAATAATGGATGGATTGATGCATTATTCAGAACATGGGGACTTTAGGAGAGGGATTTTGTACTTGGGTTAGATCACTGTCTCTCAACCCGGTCCTTGGGGGCCACCAGACGGTCCATGTTTTTGCTCCCTTCAGCCATACAGTGCATATTTTTGCTCCCTCCCAGCTCCCAAGCTAGGAGAGGCCAAAAACATGGACTGTCTGCGGGTCCCTGAGGACCGGGTTGAGAAACACTGGGTTAGATGAATGTGAAAAATTTCCAATATTTTATATTTGCCAGCAAGTCTTCAGTTATATTACAGAGTGCAGTATAATGCTGACACATTGATATATTTTGAAAAATTCAAACAAGCAACATATCATATAACATGTATGACACATTATATCATTTATGATTGACAAACCAAGGTTGTGGGTTTAATTTTTTCTTTAGCTCTTGCTATTTCTATGCTGTTTGAAAATTCCTATAAACGCTATTCGATTGTCTCTGATGAATTACAAAGGTATTATAGAAGTTTTTATGAAGCAAGTTATGACTAGGTGAAATTTCTTTTAAATCTTAAAATTATCATCATTAATATAAAGCAATCCTTCACATTTCTACTGTCAAGAGCTAAAATCAATAAACATAGATATTTTCCAAAGTTTCAATCATTTCAGTAACTATCAGTATGTAAAAGGATGAGTCACAAGGCATAAGCTTTGCTAATTGGATTTCAGATGGATACAGTGAAAAAACCCTGCATGTTTAGGTATTAATAATGCAAAAGCTTCCTAATGTATTAGTATTAAAATCCAAAATGCAAAAGAAAAAAAATCCAAGTAATGAAATATTCTGCTGAGTAAGTAACAAAATATCTGTCCATATATATTCATAGTTATGAATGTAACTTGGACCCACTAACACCAACTGAGCATCGTTTAAATGCCACGGCCTATCAGAGTATACTTGCTGACCGTGTGAATCACTTTATAGCCACATATTACCCTTCTTCTAATGGTTACATCCAGCAGGATAATATACCGCAGCACAAAGCACGAATCGGCCGGACCTGGTCCCTCGATCGTGACAATGAGGTCAGTGCTCTTCAGTGGCTTCACCACCCACCAGACCTGGATCCAACATGGCATCTTGGGGATGTGGCAGAATGGGAGATTTGCAACAATTATGTGATGCAGTCATGACAACATAGAATTCATGCTGTTTTATAGAGCAAAGGAGGGGCCCTGTACCCCAAATCAGAACAGTGTTCCTAATAAAGTAGCTGAGTGCTATATACTGTATATATATATATATATATATATATATATATATATATACACACACACACACACACACACACACACACACACACAC
>JAODJW010000036.1:8276494-8290676 GCA_026777045.1 Hyperopisus bebe | reverse complement strand
CCAACTGACTGCATAACTGTCTATGCCCTCATCCTAACTCACAGCCGCACCCTTTGGGTTATACCTTTGTTAGTGGTAACTGGTGCGACCTGGGCAGGCACTATTTTAGGCAGCCTTACGGGGCCTGTGGGAGCCATTTCACCAAACAAAACAAGCATCAAAACCCGGCCCACATACACGTCAGTAATGGCCTCCGTCTCTCACAGTCTATATGTAGCACCAAGAATGACAAAAATAAAGTCTGTAGAACTTGGCAAATATGGCAAAGGTATTTTTAAATCATAAACAGATTTAATTTACACCCTGAGATTACTGACTCTGGCTCTCAGTTGTCACTAAGACCTAAGTGGCAGGAAACAATCCTTGTACAGGTTGTAAACGTTCTTAGTTATTTTGATGGACAGTCTTACAAACACTTCTGAAGCCCTGGAAATGTACAGCCGCACAGGGAGGTGGAGGTGGCAGGACTCACCCGGCAAAGGCCTGTCCTTGTAGCCCTTGTGACCGTGGCCAGCCTGCTTCTGCTCCTTACTGCAGTCTGGTAGCTGGTTCCTACGCGCAGGTCAGGGTAAGATGATGTGCCACGGCCTGCTTTTTCCCTTATACTTCCATTCCATGGCTTATTATTATTATCATTATTATTATTATTACCAGTTATTTATTTCATTAATATTCCTTAATATTCGGTTTTTCAGTATATCTACTTTGTAATGTTTACTTTCTTTGCACCTTTATTTTATCACTATACGTACGCACTTAAAGCTGTATTCACAACCATTCCCCCCGGAATCAATAAAGTTTAAGGAATAAATGAAGATTGAGATACATTTCTATTTATCGTGCATCTCTGACAGCTTTAATCCTGCATCTTGTTCCGGGATTTATCTTCCCATTTCCCCGAAGTACGTCTGATTTAATTCGCAGTGTGTGTCACGTTCTGGCGGGTGTATTGCAGGTGTGTTACCTGACTGAAGTGCTGCGCAGCAGACGGCCAGTGTCCACCCTCACGCACCAGCAGTAGCCAGTGGCAGCATGGCACTGGACGGGACTGTAGCGACCGTCGGCACTGCACTCCGGTACGTGGCGCTCCTCATTGAGGCGCGGGGGCGCGGCCGCCGCCAGCAGTGCCGCTCGCTCCCGCTCACACGGCCGCGGAGTCTCTGCGTACAGGCGGCGCGCCGCGTGTGGAGAAAACCGACATTACGGCTTACACAGCGAGCATAGGACATCGAGGCTCTGTCATGCACCGATCACATATTGATAAACACACACTGGCTTTTATTGAAAAATGACTAAAGATAAATTGCTCATTGATTTTTTTTTAAAGCGAGGCTGATAAGCTATCAAATGAGTTCGAATGGCCAAGGTTGAAGGTGTCAGACCACACACAAAGGACAAGGCGGCAATCAGTCCCTCCTCCATCCCTGTGCGTGTAATGAATTTGTTTCCAAGTCATGTGACTGTTTGTCAAAACAACAACTTTGTTCAATCAACCAGTCCAGAAATTCTGCATTGCCTAATTGTTTATCCACTATGATGCCCTGGGAGGGATTTACATAAGCAACATTCACAGAGGCCTAAACATTTTTAATTTTGTTATTTTGTCATTATGCAATAAAAAAAAGGAAAATTGAACAAACTTACACACACGATTGTATTCATATGTTTGTGAGGGCCGTCCATTTATTTCTATGGGAAAAACCCTAATCCCAACAATGATAACCTTAACCCCTACCCAGCCCTAACCATAAGTAACCAAACAAAATATAGGACATTCTTAGTTTTAGTTTTTTGATCACAGTCACAGATTTTTAATAAAATTGAGTTTCCTCCTGTAGGGACAGAAAGAATGGTTCCCACAATGTCAAAATAACAGGTTTTTATCACACGATGGGGACATTTGGTCTCCACAATATAATATATACATGACTACAAACAGATGGACAGACAGACACACACACAGACACAGACACACACACACACATACAGGTCTAGTAAAATTTTTTGAAGCCTAAAACACAACTGTATAAATTCATATTTGCAAGGCTTAGGGGGTTGAAGATTGCTACGAATTTGAAAATTTGCAAATAATACTTGGGTCCATTATTAAAAATGCAAAATTAACAGCACTGAAAAGTTTAAAAGTGAGAAATGCGAGATTCCATGATCACAAAGACAATGACACGAGAGGGAGGCTGGTTGCCAAGGCAAAGATGTGCAGTATATCCAAGCCAAGACCTTTAATATTAAAGATATAGTAAGCACTTACAGTATGCACACTAGCAGATATTATATAGTATTAATATTTATATATGGTTCTATGTGATCCAAATCATCTTCAGTATTGCTCTCGTCCAAAAATATTCCCATTTAATTGTGAAACACGGTATCTGTGCATTACGCCAGCTCACCTGCAGGGGGCCTAATGTGGCGATTCCCTTTAGGGTCGGAGTTCAACAAAATGGTCACCCAGAAGGGAGGAGCCGTTATTTCTGTGCAAAAAAAAAAAAAAAAAAAAAACCAAAAAAAAACGTCTCACTTCACTGTGTATATAAACAGAAACTGTTAGCCTGTTAGCATTAGCGGCTTAGAGACATTGTGACTCCTGTCACCTGCTGCGGGAGAGCTAGAGGATTCGCTGAGGCTCGGGTTGGGTGTGGGGCTCACTCTGCTGCCCTCTGGATGAAGATACATCATGGATGAAGATATACCATGACTCGAGTTATATATTACAAAACACTTGCATATACCCTGCACAGCAATGGTAAGGTAATTGTCGTAATGCCATATGTATTTATATGTAAGATGCTTAAAGAAACAAATCCTTACCTTTATGCTGCACATGCGTCATAAAGGTTTCAGGCACCTGACCTTTTCAACACAACATAAAAAATACTAATCAATATATTTCACAATAATATATTTATGTGTAACCAAAAAGGTATATAAACTGTAAACTGCATGTAATGTTTGAGAAAGCATAATATATTTCAAACATATTCTTAGACTCCTCATGCTTATGTTAGTGAAAATGTAAGACACACTTATGAATATGTAGGGCTGAATCTAGGAATTTTAATTTGTAATTGAATCATTAGCCAATCAGTGAGTGACAAGGAAGGGAGCACTGCAGGGGCCAATCAGCTTTCAGCTGGGGTCAGTGCCCCTGTGGCCTTGTCCCTTTATACGCCACCATGGATATGGATGTTATCTTGATGGCTCACTTGTGCAGTTGGGTCTCTGGTGCAGGACGGAGGTCCCACTGACCAGCTTCCCGTCTGGAGTCGAGCACCAGCAGTATCCTGTCTGGCTGTGACACTGTACCTGAGAGGAACCCAGACATGCTTTAGCTAGATCAGGGTTATTCAAATCACAGTCCTCAAGATCCGAGCACTGCTGGTTTTCCAGCCTTCCTTTACCTGTCAGTCAGGTGTGAAGCCTTTGACCAATCAGAATCAGTAATTATTAAACTAACTACCTGGGAGAACTGAAAACAAGGCCTGGATTTAGAATCGAGGTCCAGATTTGTAGAACCCTGAGCTAGATAGTCCAACTCTGGGCACCTCCTGTTTGTGGGAGTTTTACTTACAAAAAATGTTCAGAGGGCAGTAGGAAAAATGATTGGTTCAGAGCAATAACCAATCAGACTGCAGAAGAGTTGGGTTCAAGCATCTGATTGGTTGGTCCCGCCTCCTCTAGTTGCTTGGACTTACCTCCTCTACAATCTGATTGGTTATCTCTCTGAACCAATCATTTTTCCTTCTGCCCTCAGAACATTTTTGCATAAGTAAAACTCTGATGAGCCCTTCTCTCATTCTGCCCCTAGAAAGAACTGAGGGTCAGTACCTGAAGGTAAGTACCCTCTTCGGAGCATTCTGGGACGAAGAAGGTGGTCGTGTTGCTGCTGGTCACTGACTCCAAAGCCTTATCTCGAGCATGCTGGCATTTAGACTTGACCTGATCTGTGGGATAGAGAAGAATCCCTACCCAGCTCCAATGACCAGCCTTTTGATGTATATCACATACCCCTCTCTCCTGTCTTTCTTCTCTCTCACTTTGACATACATGAAGTAAAAACAAGCTACAGTAGTGTCATTCAGCTGGCCCTGCTCTGCTTGTTCCTGCTTTCCATCCTTCCCGATGGCTCTACAATCCATCTTCGCTGTTTACTTGCAAATGTTACCTCTCTTCTCCCACATTCATTATAATTCAAATTCAAAATGATTCATCGTCATGCAATTCATCTTGCCACAAAATGTCAGAGCTGCGCATTTTTCCTCACGTTATCCATTACGTAAGGACGACACACACACACCTTTCGCTCTTTCAGGTTCCCTGGCAGCTGCGCAGTGGGCATGGGGTGCTTTTTTCAGCTGCATGTTGCTGCACTGGGCTCTCTGGAAGGCACACTGCGACTTGTACAGCTGGCCATTGCTGCCGCAGACGGTCCGATGGCGTCCCCTGGCACAGTTCAGCACGCAGCCGTGCGGCCACATGCTTTCCGAGATTAGTAACTGTCGGAGAAAAGCGGCATAAATAAAGCTTAGAACCATATTATTCATAGTGACCACAAACGTTAGCATTTCTGCTGGCCGCATGTCAACAGAAGCTGTACATTCTAGAACTTGTCCTGGACATTCATTCTTCTGGAGGGACTCGGCATCAGGTTGAAAGATAGAAAACGACAGAAAAAGTGACAACGCAAAAAGTTGCCCCCTGTAAATGCCACTTTCGGAAAGATTAGCTAGCTAGAAGATTTTGGTGTTTGTGGAAGGTCATCCATGCTTGGTATTCAGTTCATGTAATTCTGTGAGTAAACAGGGTTTATACAAGGCTACAGAAAATGCGAGCTGTGTTTGTGTGATTAAGTGTATATGTGTACTGGCTTTTCACACTCTCAGCAGCTACAGGACCTGGTTTGGCTAACTGCTCTGCAAATACACCGAGCTGAACGAGGGGAGCGATTGCTACTCCGAAGAAGTGAAGGAGCAACTCTGCATTCCTAAGAGCGTGTGGAATGATTAGACCCTCCTACAAGCTGAAGGGGTGATTGCATACTAATACCTGTGGTAATGATTACACTCGCCTATAAACTGAATAAGTGATTATTCACTAAGACATGAAAGAATTATTACACACTACTCTGGAAGACCTGAGGGAGCAACCAAACACATTTAAAACCTCACTTAAGTGCTCCAGAGTGGGAATTCAATCTGCAATTGGCCCATTTTTAAAATAAATAAGAAATTGCCCATTTTTAAAAATAATCCCTGGTACCAAATCTTTAAATCTGCAATGCTATGTTGACATTTAGTCTTGTTTTTGCATGAGGAGCCCTACATATAGCCCTATTAATTACCGTTACTCATGTCTTGTGGACGTATAAGCATCATGTAACATTTTTACCAGCATTGTAATGCACTGCCTGGTCTGTTAGCTGTTGTGGTAACACAAGAAAAGTAAAATAATGTCCGTGGGTCCCTGATGCAGTTTTTCCTGTTTCCCTACAGTACATTTGAGTAAGTCATCAACTCACCTGTGTAGAAATATAAAGCAGATACAAAGAGGAAGCATGTGACCCACATTCACGTCAAGTGATGCTAATGAAATGACTGCATTTCCCTACTTAAACATCCCTTCAGCTTGCTGGCACGTGACATTAAAAACTCTGATATACATTTCAGTCTGAACGTGACATAAAATGTGACTGTTAAAAAATACAAAAAATCTTTTTCATTTAAAAACCACATGGCAAATAAAATGTTTGAGTAAAATTTTAGTACATATTTTATATATTAGGTGTAAATTCTGTTTAAAACATATTTACTGTATTACATTAATGCTACAAAGAAGCTTTGTTCATGGCTTACTCTCAAAAAGTGAAATAAAAATGCATTGCTTGTAAATCTGAAAGAAAAAATGAAGATGTACCTTATTTGAAAAAATCCATCCATTTTCAATAACAGTATTTAGGTTAGATTAGCCCGTGACAGGGTGTCACACTCATGTTATTTCATTTCCTTACATCTACTTGGAATACAGGATAAAAAGAAACATAGGTACCAGAACAAGAAGAACATGCACAGCAATCTGGAAGCTGCGTGAGAGACCCCTCGACCTCCTTCTCCACCATGCAGCCAAACACGAAATCTCAGACTGTGCTTTTTATTCAGTAGTATTTGCAGCATATAGCTAGGAGCTACATTAATAAAACACAGAGCTTCTCAAAGCAAACTAATTAGCACTTATTATAAAAAGTCGTACATGTGCCTTTGGAAAAGACGTTCCTTCACAGAGAGCTAATGGATTGTGAATTTGAGTTGAATTTGAATGAAAATAACACAGAGAGCATTATAATATCTCACTATACTTAGAGTACCACAAAATATAAAGGGTCAAGACAACGATGCATTAGGAAGAAGGAACAATGTTAACAAAAAAGAGACTCCATCATGGAGGAAACTGTATTAAAATCAACTTAAAATCAATTAAAACTTTCAGAAGTGAGGGAGCGTGGCTCTATGTTTGCTGCTATTTTCCATAGTGCAGCTGTAAGATTTTTAGGTTTTGTGCCAGGAAAATCAGCGTGTCTGCATTTTTCAGCAGTAACGTTTTGCTGACAATATATCCAGCCTTGAGGGGAAAAAATGCTAATTTAAACTGCTGTGAATGTGACTCAATATTTATCATTCTCTATTTTTAAATACACGGACCAATCATCTTTCTGATTTTCAGGTGTTTCTGTGCTATATGTAGAATAGCTATTAAAAACACAACAAGCTTCATTCCAGTTACGGTACAGAATGGAAGAATATTGCAGGGTGTTCTGGAATGCATTCTTAATGATACAAATGAGTCTCATTGTGAAGCAGATGTATCAATATAGTTTGGCCTTTCATTTGCCAGTCAAGGTTAAAAACTGTATATTCATGAATAATACATTGTAAATATTTCCTATTATGGCTTAAAACAGTTTTGTGACTTTGATTAATACCTTTTAAATAACTGTTGACAGCAAGAGCAGTTAGAGTGATGCACCAGTGATGGGAAGGTCGCCAGTTCAAATCCCTTTGTCAGCAGACTGATGTCACTGTCAGGCTCCTGAGTAAGGCCCTTAATCCACATTTGCTCCAGGGACTGTCTGACCTTCCCTTCTCAATACTATGTTGCTTTGGCAGCTCAGTTCAAAAAATGTAATGTAATGTAAGGTACAGAAGGGGGCCTTGGGTTACGACACAGTAACGTTCCTACGACAGTGACGTGAGTCGAAACACACCCTTATTCCGATCTAATTTCACTTCCATCGTGATGGCTTTCCTTTTCACAAACGGAACACTTGCACTTTTAATAGTCCAAAATGGCGCAGGTAAGCATAATGAGGGACGCCAACTCCCTCACTCATATGACGCATTACTGAGTATTCGTCTGCCGCGCGCAACCAAACTAGTTCGCCCACGTAGTTCGTAAGTACGATGCTAATGGCATAAGCCGAAACACTCATGTCTCAATTTTTACATGTTTTTATGGGAGTGAGCGTTGTAAACCTGAAACATCGAATGTCGAGTCATCTTAACCCAAGAACCCCCTGTATTAGTACAGGACAGCTATTGTACTGCAATTGTAATATAACTCAACCAGCAGAGCGTTATGCTAACAATGCAAAGGTTGTTGGTTCAAATTCCAAGGAGCACACATAAAAAATGTAACTTTTCCTATAAGTTGCTTTGGATGAAATCATCAGATAAATTAATTGTACTCCTTCCAAATGCAATACTGCTTGTCCAGAGCTGGACTGGGTTTATCCTAGAGCCTAATTATTACATGTGTTGTTCAAATATATTAATTGCCATATTTAGGCAGTTGCTCGCTATATTCAGCGTCAGTGAATTCACCATTTATGCTTTTCGTTTAATATGCCAGATTGGCTGTGCTTCTCGGTCCGTTGTGTGGGGTAGCCCGCAGACATTTTAAAATGCAATCACACACTTCTTCAAATAAGTCCCTTAAATGGAATGCCAGACAGGGTAAGCAGGCAACTGGCATGCAGCAGCTAAATAGGAAAAAGAGGATTTAATATTCTGCTAAGGGAGCACATATCTGACACGACATCCACCGTAACGCCAGTGTGATGCCCTTCCTCTGCATAACATCTGTGCCATGGTTTAATCTGTCTGCTTTATTCAATGTGTCCCAGAAACCCCGGCCGATTACTCTGCTTTTAATGAATTTCACATTCCCTAAAGATAGGTTGATTATATTGATTTTTTTTTTTTCTTTTTAAATTTGGACTCAACAAAGCTTAAGCTTAGTAAACAAAGTCTATTTTAGGTTTAGCTTGGCCATTTCATGCTCTTTTAATCTGATAATTGAAAGCATATTTAATGAACTTGTTTACTGTAATTACAACAGCCCTCCTGTAAACAAAGTGAACTCTCCCCTGTATAGGCAAATATTTAGATGATTTAAAAATGTAAGGAAAACAGATATCGCACTCTTAACGTGTTCAGAGAAGTTTATCCTGTTACTGTACGTGTCTGTAATAAAAACAGAACAGTGACAGGGAAGACTATTTAAATCACTGCCGAATCTCTGTGCCGCTTACTGTCAAGTCTGCTGTTCTAGACTAACTCAAAAGGCTGCCAAATTTCTTAGAAAAAAAGTCATTTTTTTGCTCATGGAGACAAGACATTATATAAGATTTGCAAATATCTGTGCCAGACTTGCCTATTAAATTGGTCAGATTGTAAATTAAACTGTTGCTCTCTGGTTCAGAATTACATTATAGGTAAGAAGGCAAAGTGTGTGGGGGGTGGATTTATGGAATTTCATATCACACTTCTGAAAAAATAAAACCATAGAAACTTAACACCTTGTAAACCTTATACCCTTCCATTAAAAATGTCAATGTCCCCCCCCCCCCCCCCCAACCACCCGCCCCCTCAGGAACAAAGCTTGCTCAAGTCCTAGCAGAGGTCTTCACTTTCATACACTTACATAATGAAGGCTTCTTAAGATAAACTGATTTTCAGCAAAAAAATAAGAAATAGCAAGTTTAGCTATAAAGGGAGAACGAACCATATAATGTCTTTTGGGATGAAAACATTTGCCAAGAAATACCCAGAGTAATTACTGTGCATTCCAGTAACAGCTTCATAAAATTATACATGCAAGTACTCAGTTCTTAAAAGCATTATATGCAGCCCAAACACTGTAATAAATGCAATGTTGTTGCATCTATGTCACTATACCTGTCCTCCTATATTCTTCAGACAGATGCATGATGCTTTCTTGGGGAAAAAGTGTAATGTTATAACCTGAATTGTTAATATATGCTTTATACCTCACACCTGATTTTCTGACACTCCGTCACACATAAACACAAACATCTTCACTCAATATTCCGTAATACCTCGTTCTCTGCTTTTGATGCTTGCAACACATGTATCTGTCCTCAAGGAATTTATCTTTAATACCCATTTGTCTCCTTTCCACTCTCTGTCACGATTCAGCGAGTTTAGCAGAACTCGCAGAACATTAACACTGATCAGCTGATACAGCTTGGTGTCAGATAATAAAAAAAAAGCCGGGATATTTAGGGGAGGGCCATTTTATTAGCTGTGCTCAGTGACTCATTGTTTCGAAGCGGCGGGGAGGCCACGCTGTGCTCAGTAGCTCGTTATGTCAGTGCCAGAAGGCATGAAAGAGTGTTCAGGAGCTCTTCGTATTATAAGGCCAGAGAGCATTGTGCGCGGTAGCTTTCTGTGGGCGCTCGCCAAAACGCGTAAGCTTTCAGTAGCTGTTTGTCAGCTTGCCGAGCTGCTCCGTGTTTAATGCGTCTCTGTGCGCACAGATTTCAGGCTGCAGTGTGTTCAGTGGTTCATTGTTGGAGTCAAGGACTGTAGTGTTTTCAGAGACCCACAGGTTAGACTGACTGATTTTATAACGACATGTGAGAATATAAATATGTTTAAAGAGAGAAGGTTGGGGTGATGAAATATGGTGTTTGGCCAGAGACATTGCAAAGCTGCTGAAAAGTACTGCATATTTGGATTGTAACATATTTCTGGCAGATTATTTTATGAACCACCCCCCCCCCCCCCCAATACCGCTGGGGGCGTTGAATCCATTGCCTGTGAAACGTACTGTCGTTAATTATTGCGCTATATCACCTAACACCGAGTGCTGAAAAACCCCACCATTGCCCGATAGCTTACAAGCCTCCCCTAGAAAACACACACGCGTATCACAAACAGGTGCACCCTGCCATGACAGGGTCTTTGCTACCGGGATAAAATAAACATATGACAAGGTTTCACCCACAAACACACACTCGCCTGTTTTCCCAGGGGAAAGGAAAAATGTATCAAATATTTGCTTCTATTTACTCCCTGCGGTCGGGGCTGGTTGGCCGGTGTTTGCCTTTGGTTTGCAGACCTCCCTTGGGGGGCCGTGTGCTTGACAGCCACTCACAGATCTCTCGCTTGAGGTGGTACTTAGCGGACAGTGTATTGGGGCCATTACAATGGGAAGTGTTGTGTGTCAGTTTGCTGCATCCGACAGCCTGAAGTGGCATCGAGCCACTGGATTTCACCACGACCACGACATTCAAGTGACAGCAGCCGCGCACTTTCATCACATCATAACAATGAGTAACACGGTGCTTGAGAACAACTCTATAAAGGTTAAATGGAGCTAAAATCTCTATACTAAAAAACAATGACAATAAAAACAGCCACAACCAGGTTATACAACTACAAGGGCGGATAAAAGTACATAACTTTTGCAGTTATAAAAATATGGATAGGTGTTTGAACAAAATAGAAATGCACTTAGTCTACGCTTTGCTTAAAACTTGGAACTGGACTGAAATCGGGTGTCCATATAGCCTGCTGAATATTTATACTACTACTACAACAACAATAAAATAGATGATGGATTTCTTACCGATGACTTGTCTGCCATTAGTGGAGAAGCGGAGATCACGATGAGAAGCAGCAGAAGACCGCAGATCTTGCGAGCCAGCATGCTCGAAGGTCCGCTCAGTCCGCTCTTGCTCGATGCCTATTAATTGCCTAAAGGGTCTAATTTGGGGGGGGGGCTGAGATCCTTGGCGGACTGACACCGCGCGGCTGGTCGAGCTGCGCTCAGGATTGGATTAGCCACCAAATATCTGACGACACCCTTGTTCTACAAAAGATGAACAGTAAAGGCAACCTGAAGTAGGCAAGCAGGGTGTCTTATACCATATTCGTAACGATGCCCAGGGCGCGCTGCCAGCGAACAGTGTGATCTTAAGGTCTAGAAACGGCATGACCAGTAATTATATGGTTATAGCCAACACAGGCACTGTTAGAACACATGCATTTCTCCTATTCCGTTGTTTTATTTTTATTTTTTTGCACTTTTTAATTAACCAACTTTTCCTATAGTTTCTCGATGTCCGTCTTCATTCCTCTTTTTTATTTATCCTCCACGCACCGCTTTTGAGACTTGACGTTTTATTTATCCATTAATCAGTTAAATCTTTTTCAAAATATTTTAAATTAGTTCTTGTTTTCCTACTCATCGTTCAGAGGCACGAGACTAAATTTTAAACAAGCATTATAAAATTGTATTCATTCTTAAAATACTGGATATAATCACTTTTTGAAGCTTATTTATTTGTTTGTAGCGCAGATCGTGAGTGACGTTGAGTAAAACATTCATCTTTGATACTCTAAAATGTAAATCAGCAGGTCATTCAAAATTGCTATTTTTCTTCAACTTATTCACAATTAAATGTACGAATGATTCAATGTAAATGAAAGATCCCGAGATTACTATATTGAAGTTATACGTAGGCCTACATTATACCATTAAATCAATCGTCCCAATCCATGACAAGACCTTCAGTTTTACTTTAGCTCCAGAATTTCAAATTCCTTAGAAAAAACTGTTTGAAGTGCTAAAACTGATTTACTTCTTTGCAGATTGACTTAAAATGGCTCTTTGTCTCCATCCAGTGGCCGATAAGGATCCATTACAAAATTTCAGTGTCCCGTGTAAAGGTTATGGTAACCTCATGCAGCGGCACGGAGGGGCGGGATATTACGCACCACACGGGACCAAGCGGCGATACGAATGTCATGGGATGAGATGCCGGTCCATTACGCGCAATAAAGAAATGCCAGTTCACTTAACTGCAAGTCTTTGAACTCCATGAGGAAATCGGCACAACATAGAAGAATATGAATGAGGATGGGATTCAAACCCACAACCCCTATGTAAGGTTACAGAATTACTCGCCGAACCACAATGCCAGTCTAAAAGTGAGGTGTCAGGTGGTCATGAGTTAGAATGATGTCACAGGGTTAAATTTACTGATCCATCAGGTAAATACTGGAGGTAATTCTATTCTATTTAACAGCCCCCCCCCCCCCCCCCCATTGCTGTCAGCACTTGCATATAAACACAAAATGGCACATATTGCATTGATTTATGTAAAGGATCCAATATTCAGGAAAGAACGTTAAATGTTTATGCAGGCATACATATAAGAAGCAAACACATAAGTGTCACATCTCTGCAGTTAAACTGGGTCATTTCACGAAAACTGACCCTGTAATTCAACCACAGTACATTAGTGTCATTAACATCACTTCCCAGTGTCGCACAGGTTCATTCCTGAAGTCCAAGGACTTGCAGTTAGTGTATAACTCTGTGTGTGTGTGTGTGTGTTCTGCGATGGACGGGCATCCTGCCCAGGATGCACCCCAGCCTCACACCCTGTGCTACCAGGGATGGGGCCCCAGGGGTCTGTGGCCCCTGAGCGATACGGGCAGCAGGAATATGGATGGTTTTCTGAAGAGAGCTATGAAATAGATCATATGAACAAAGTTCATGAGCATTCTACTGTTTCATACTATCTTATATAATTATACACCATAAAACTGGTGACCACTCCTGGTGGCACTCAGGCCAAGAGGTAGGAGTCCCATTCGGGGGGGGGGGGGTTGGTCATCACCTGTGGAAAGAAATCTGCTTGTTGTTCCTGCATTAGAACAAACTCCACACAGAGTGCGGGCAGGATTTCCACCCGAAGGCCAGTGCTATGTACACTGGCACCCAGCAGAGCGTCACCCTACAGCCTGAAACACCATGTTGTGAACTGCGCTGAAGTATATGGGCCTATATATTCAATTTGCTGATATTTATTCTGTTCTGAATAACCAGCATTATCCCAACATTGTATATGCTGCTGACGTGCATCTATAATATGTTGCAGCATGATGTGCAGTAAAATTCATCCGTCCGTGATGACAGATAATCAAGCCATTTACCATAATTTCACAAAATCACTGCGAAACATGAAACCGCACAACTCCAATTTGCTGCTAATTGGCTTTTCATCCATTTCTTTATTTGCCTAATCACTGAACCTGAATCGTGCTTTTTTAAGTCACGTAGTACGTATGTATATACAAACTGGAGCTTGGTGGGTCACCCTGATGCATCTTTGATCAGCCATATTTGAGGTTTTTACTCCTTACTTAGAAGGTCCATCCTAGACAGGCTTCCTGAGCATTTGCAGATAAAGGATCCCTGATTCAACCATCTTTCTTCCACATGACCTTTAATTAAAGACTACAGGATCATGATTTTGGTGTAGGAAAAGATTTATTAGTTTATTACTACCGAAAGTCCTTGAGAAGCAGGTTTTGTGTGGTCACCGGGCATCAGAAGTATTGGCAACGCAGATTACTCTTAATTATTATTAATAATAATAATAATAATAATAATAATAATGAAAAAACATCTTCACACTTTGGGATCTTACCCTCTGTTTCCACACACATAACTTCCTGAAATTAGTCCACGGAATCTGTTAAACTATGATCAGCACCCGAAATACGAACGACATGCATACGTCATACCGGCAAGGTGTGCAAATAAAGGAGACACACACACATGCACAAATAAAGGGGAGCGGGGGAGAAAAAAAATAATGGTCAAGCAGTAATATTTGAAGGTAATTTTATGTGTGCACATGATATTCCACATTTGAGATGCTGTTGCATTTTCCAGTACAGCAGATAAGGTTTGATATTAAAGAAAAAGAAAAAAAAATCCAGACAAAAAAAAAATATTAAGCTTTTGGTCCAAGACATTTTAGTTAATGCCCAGAGCACCAGAACTCCCCTCC
>JAODJW010000036.1:8260939-8276394 GCA_026777045.1 Hyperopisus bebe | reverse complement strand
GTAAGTGTGGGTCTAAGAGTGTAAGTGTGGGTCTAAGAGTGTAAGTGTGGGTCTAAGAGTGTAATCATGAGTCTTAGGCATCACCGTTTTACAAAATATTGTAGGAATCAATCTCTGGTATTCTGTCTTCTCGGCTGTCTAAGCTGACATTTCCCTTCCCTCAGTTTTCATGAACTTAAGTGATACAGAATATAGATTATGAACTAAAAACTGATTGCATAGATTGAAAACGGTAACTTCCATAATATTAATACATAATGGAATGTATAGAAAAAGTTGTTCACACCCCTGGTCCTCGCACCTAGTGCTGGGTCCCTTTTGCCACAGAGAAATGGAGCTGAAGAAAGAGGGGATGACAGACAGAGGATCTGCAGCTACAGAAAAGTACCCCCCACCCCCCAATTTCCACAATTTATCTTAAAATAAGCCCAATGCTCGAAATAACATTGTACAGCATGTTTCAATGCACTGAAAGACTAGAAAAGGTCCAATGGTGATTCTTTGGGATGGGAATTCAAACCTATCTACAGTACTGGGGTTTTGTGAAACCTCTTTTCACAACTACATGTTCATTCCGAAGCCCTATAAGCATTTTTTTTTTTTGTATACTGGAAAATAAGTATGTACAGCACTGAACCCATTAAAGTCATATTTGCTGGAGATAGTATGAAAGTAGATTATAGATTTCCAAGCTCCGCTTACCCAGCAAAATGGTTAAAGAGAATAAGAATATTTTTTCTGTTCAAGCTCTCTCTCCATTCTCTGTGCAATACATTATGTATACTTCAATAAATCTGACCCCTCCCTCTGGCCTCCAACCCAATCTACCTTTGGGGGTTAAAAGAAAAAAAGAAAAAAAAAAAAAAAAAAAACATTTTGGTGGGAATCAAAGAAGAGTCACCCCGCCCCCTCCCAGAGGTGGGGGGTACGGCAGGTTCTGCTCCCTGAAACCTACACATCTGAACCCAGATAGGTTGTAATGCTCCGTGTAATGCAATCCCGATCGTTCCGACCCAGTAAGCCTGCATCTTCCCCGCTGTCTCTCTCGCTGACCCACCCCCCTCCCCCGCCTCTCTCTCTATTCTCAGAGGTCACTCTCGCCGTACAGGGCGGTAGAGAAGGACATGTAGTCCAGGGCCCCAGGGACGGCGTCCGGGCCGCTGTAGGGGGCCATGCGGGCGATGCAGTACTCCGCCTGGTCGTGGGGCAGCTCTCGCCGCAGCTCCTCTGCTGTGATGTAGTTCTGGAGGGAGGGGGGGGCGGGACGTCGCAGAGTCAGAGGAGAAAACCCAGCACACAAACCCCGAAGGACCCCGAACGCTTAAAAGACTAAACATAGCTGACCGTGTCAAGCCACATTATAATAACAGACATGAACTCAAATGATTTGGTTATAAAGTTGGCTTCAGTTTAGAGATTAAAATAAAAATAAGCACAAATAAAATATGCAATAATAATAACTAGATAAATCTCGGCCCTCCCTCCACTGGTCAACAAACAAAAAAAACTGGCAAGATTTTGCGTAAGATTTTAAGATAAATTTGATGAGAAGCATTTAAAATATGCATTTGTGCATTCAAATAGGTTTATCTATGTTACCAGGAGCACACACTACACTGTACCCCCTTAGCAAAATATATCATCCTTGACCCTTGAGATGCTGCCTACCTTGTCTCCTGCCAGAATCTTGAAGGAGGCGATGACCTGGTCGGCCGTGTCCGTGTCTGTGGTTTCCCGGGACATGAAGTCGATGAAGGCCTGGAACGTCACTGCTCCGCTGTTGTTGGGGTCCACGATGCCCATGATGCGCGCAAACTCAGCATCCCCCTGGGACAAGAGAGAGGTCAACCGAAGGGCCTAGAGGCCTGGGGGGGGGGGGGCATATCCTAGATGATGGTATTTACTTAGAAATGCAAGATCTCTTACTGGAAAGTCAATACAGGCAGTTTTCGACTGACAAGTAATCTGTTCAACATCCCCGTACACAAGACGAATCTTACGCATGTTGGATTCATCTTCCCAAATCGTTCAAGACACCATACAGTGAAAAATACACAAGCCAAAAATATACTAGTAATACACGCTGAAGAACAAAATGAATTACCGAAAGCAAAGTCTAAACTTACTCAGATTTACTAACATTACTGCTTCCGTGAACTCTCAAGAAGTGGAGCATTATGCTAATACAAAGGGTTATGGGTTCAAATCCCAGGGAGCACACAAATAGTGACCCTTCCCTACATGTACATATTTACTTAAGTCGGTTTTATGCAAGTCGAGAGCTGCCTGTACTGCTGGATGATGAAACTAATATTGCTATATACTATTTTTATAGTGTTGGATGGCCAAATGCAATGATTATATTTTATTATACGTCATTATATGGGCAGCGTTGGACGTTATTACATGGGCAGCGGCACAGTGACAGAGGCAGGCAGGACAGATAGGGAGAGGAGAGGCCCACAAGCAGAGCAGACAGAGGGCTAAGCATACCAGGCTGTTTCCCGTGGAAATGAGCAGAGCGCGGAAATCATCGCTGTCCATCATCCCTGTGCGCTTCTGTACCCGTAAAGGGGGGGGGGGTGTATGCAGGAGAAGGAAGGAAGGGGGGGGCATGGCCATTGTGTGGCGAGGAGGAGAAGATTGAAGAGAGGAAACAGAAAATAAGATAGAGGACAGGTGACAAGGGAGGAAAATATAGAAATGGGCATGACGAAAACAAAGATAAGTGAAGAGTAGCCAAATAAATGTGCAGATAAGGGATTGGTACAGGAGGGACAAAAAGAATGGAAGAAAGAAAAAAGCAGAAGTTAAAAGCATCCAAAATACCAAAGCGATAAAGCGGTTATTGGAGCTGGATGGAGGACAGTGGAGAGAGAGGCTGTGGCCAAGAGAAGAACACCGTCTTGCGTGATCTGAAGGCCTCTCTCATACCTGCTTGTCATTATCCACGTCGTATCCCAGGCTGATCAGACAGGCCTTGAACTCCTCCGCTACCAGAGTACCACTGTGATCCTGTGATTTGGATCAGCCAATGGCGGCATAGAGCCAAGCAGTGGGGCGGGGCGGGGTTTGACCAATTGCGGCACAAGTAACAGTGAGGTGGTTTTGGGTCGCCGGATGGTGATGGATCCACAGCATGCAGGAGTTCACAGTATGGGGTGAAAGGGGGACAGACAATGGATGTGAGATGGTATCCTGTGTAAAACTGAGCACTAGAGACAAGACTGAGAAGCGTGGACTATGATGCCAACTATGATGATGAAGACCAGAACTGGAGGGAACTTAAAATATAATGCAGAGGGGTCAGCTTCCTCCAAACACAAGCCCAAAAATCATTTGCTGGATTTATGGATATCAGTCTATGTTAATGGTTTCTGTCAGGGAGAACAGGGGGGTGATGAGATGTGATTGGCTGAGAGGGACCATGAGGATAAACAGTGTACCTCAGTGCTTATATGCTAAAATGGATGTGCATTAACTTGATCAGCCCTGATACAACACAGCTATTCTAGCTGAGACAGTGGATCTTTAACCATGACATCTCCACCCACTGATCCATCTCCCTGCAAACCTCAGATTCTCACGATTTAAACCACCAGTGCAGTCTAACACAAGTCTGTCGCCGGGGCCCTGACCTTGTCGAAGTGGTTGAAGGAAGCGCGGTACTCGTGCAGCTGTTCCTGGCTGATGCCCTTGGCGTCCCGGGTGAGAATCTGGTTCTCGATCTCGTTGATGGTGCGGGCAATGGTGGTGAGAAGCTGTTCCCAGCCCACACGCAGGTGCTGCGATATAAACATAAAAAGGTTACCTAAGAGACGGACGTAGACGGGGGCAGAATTATCGCGCGACTCCACAAGGGTGGAAAGGAACGAAAAAAACACACACACACAGAATGAGCAAGCAATGGCATCAAGTGACTGTATGCCAAATGGTCTTTAAAAAATTGCAGGAATCAACTGTGACGACACGCCAGTGGCAGCTAGGACAGTACCTCCATGGTGTAGGTGGTGTACTTGTTGTCAAAAATGAGTGCCTCCTGGATCAGCTCGTGGTTACTCTCCAGCTGATCGATGTTGGGCTTGTACTCGATAATACTCTGCTCATACTGCCTCAGGTGAGTCAGCTGGTCCTCCAGAGTCCCGTTCATCTCAATGGATATCCGCCCGATCTCCTGCAGACGGAGACAAGCAAGGTTACGCAGCAGGAAACACAATCTTCTGTAAACACAATCGCATTCCAAAACATCTTAAATCCTGTCAAAGCGCTCCAGACATCTTACATATACATCTTCAAAAAAACACTATTCACAATCAAGATCTGGGCAGAACTGGAAAATGTAGACTCTGGGAACCATTCACAAAAATAGACAGGGACGACATACTCCGAGAAAAGATAATGAACTCCGCAAAGTTCGTCCATCTAATAGTGTAATACACAGGTATCCGTCAACGTGTGTTCTATCGGGTAACGTCCGATCGCATTTATGTAAGTTATAGTAAGTACACTGATGGGAAGACACCTAAAAGCAGATGTAGTACAATGTTAGCAGGTGTTTCGCTTAGTGTAACAGGTGCAGGAGAACGAACAGCACTGTCAGCCGTATAATGATCCACTGTACATACTGTATGACTTAAAGTACTCATACAGTAATGTATACGTGATGGACAGCTACAATAAGCAGGTGCGATACAGATACAGTAACTGTACTGCACAATTTCCTTACATAAACTTACAGTACGAATAAATATTACGCTGCAGCTTCACACACCTATTGTTCGCCATCACGTGCATCTGTTGATTGTGCAATGTGCCTCGTGCTTTATTTCCCGTGAAATTTAAGGCCTTTTTTAAAGCGCTGTGATTTTATATTTACATTATTTGCAGTAGAGTACTGTGTGTATATTACGGTACCGTACTTAGTGCCTTGCTTCTCCCCGATAACTATTACGATATGCCCAAACTGACTTGTAGTCATGGTGCTGGTCCCAAAACACAGACGCGAGAGGCAACAGATACCTGCGTTTCAAAGTGAGATATACAAATGCGGGCACCAATCACCGACCTCCATCTTGTTTTGGATCCAAGGCCCCACAATGTTGGCCTGGTTGGCAAACTGGCGGCGGAGGTGGTCGTTGGACTGCTGTCGCCCCAGCTCCTCCTGCAGCGCCTGGTCACGCTGAGGTACCAGCTGTCGGACCTGGAGAGGGAACCGGGACAAATCGGGAGTCTTGGTGAAATAGCAGGGGAAGCTACTTCTGGTATTAACCAACGGGGATCTGAGAGCTCTGACGCCCCACCCAGCTTAATCAATCCCCCCTGTACCTTATCCCACTTGCTGTCGATGCTCTCCGGAGTAATGCTGGTATAAGGGTTGCTTCCGCTTAGCTTGATGCCGTTATACTGGGCAATGTTCTGCACCTCCTTCTGGATGGCCTGGATAGCTTCTCGCTCCTTATTTGCATCTGGGAGGGTGGACTTAAACTGCTCATGGGCTGTGATGAGACCCTAGAGAAGGGAAAAGGCAAGGCGGAGGGCGTATTTAAAGATTTAAAGGGTATGAGTCAATATTGACATGGATCTCTGTGCTCATATTGCTGATCCATAAAACATTGTTAGTTATAATTAATACAGCTTATACACTATACAGGACTACTGATCACATTTAACGCAGCGCAAAAAACTTGGATAGAACTTAACATTATAAAGTGGGTAGCTTCTTTTTTTTCGCTCTCCGGTTTTGTTTCCATGGAAACCCCCTCTTACCTGGATCTCCTCAATGTTGTGCACGATGAACATGTCCTGCAGGTCCTCCATGGCGCCCTCCATCCAGTTGTTGAATGGCGCCGCCCTCTTGGCGTACTCCAGGTACAACTCGTCGATGGACTCCAACTGCTTCTCAGTCCTCTGCAAAGTGACCGTAAGGGGCGTCGAGATCCGACATGGTGACAGTGGCATTTTAAAACTGACCGAAGCAGAGAGTAGGAAGTTCAGGCCTGTAACGCTATTTAGAGCAGACAGATTCAGAAAAGGAGGGCACTGCGGATGGGACTCACCTCCAGCGACTCCCTGCGGCTCTGAGTCAGAGAGCCCAGGCTGTCCCACTGCTCACAGATCTTCTGGCAGCGAGCGTTCACATTCGGGGAATCATAGTAGTCCAATTCACTTTAAAAAGAGTGGGAGGGGGACAGTAAGACACACAAAGTCTGTACGAAAGTCTTGGGCAGTTCCCCAAAAAGTTACGGCGTGACTAGAACAATGTTTTGGCCCCCATACCTCTCCTCAGGGCCACCTCAGCTATTCCATGCGTTCATTAAAATTTCACCACCAGCTCAATTAATTAACTTATGGGAAAACACTGTTCCACACACATGCAACTTTCTCAGCCTAAAAAGCAGGCCCTCATTTCTCATACAAACAGCGCCTCCTCTTCTCGGTCACCCCTCCCGCCACATGACCTCTCACGCATCCCTTACTTAAGCTCCTGGGCGATGGCGGCGATCTGCTCCACACGGTCCTGGTGGGCAGCCAGGTCGCTTTCGAAAGCCTCGTGCTTCTTCAGCAGGGCCTTGACCTCCGACAGGGATGCCGTCTCGTAGTCCTTCTGTGTTAGCATGGATTCTTTTCCTGCAGGGAAAGGGGCCAGCAGGAGTCAGAGGGAGGTAAGCGGCTCGGGCCGAGAGCAGGGAAAAGGGAGAACGATGCCAGAAGCACCTGCGGTCCAGCCCTCGTGGATGGTGGCTTTCTGCCGGAACTTTTCGGCCAGGTGGTCCAGTCTCTCCAGGCGACGGATCTCATTCAAGAGCCACTCCTCGTAGCCTTTCTCTGCCCCTTCCAGGTGTTGCCATGCGCTATTGATGTCCTGCAAAAAAAGGGGCAACCATTCACGCAGGGCAATTCACGCAGCCAGCTGCCGCCGCCGGCCAATCGGGCACAGGCTGTGTGTACAGGGACGGGGCCACATGCCCAAGCTGAAAGCTGACTGGCCCTTGGGGTGGCCCCTCCCATCATTCATCAATTCAAGACATCTCATTGGCTAAGGATAAAGCCAGCCCCTCTGTGAATAATCGGCCCTCTTATGGCCCTCAGCGTATCGTAAGAGCTCTCCTGCTTAGGCCTTCTCACATGTGACCAACTTCAGCAATGACATGTGACTGGATTTGGGTTTTCGTCAAAAGAGATAAGAGATAAGGCTGCACTGACACCAAAACTGGAGACAACCATTAATAGCGAAGCCTCAAAATTCATACTACATAAATAGATAGTAAGTAGATCTTAGCAAGTCTGAACCGGTTTTCTTGACTATTCAGATACATGTACACTAGGGCTGTAATGGTACACCTATTCATTTGTGTTCAGTTCGGTAGGCACAACGAAACAAACATTTGACAGACAGAACCTAAATTCGCAAGTAGATGTTCAACATGGAAAACAATGATTACTGTGGCTGTAAGTTGCTTATGGCGAATGCTGGTTAGTCAGTCAGTTATAATCGGCAGCCTGAGAACATTTTGGTTACCCAGTAAAGTACATCAGCACCGGGGAGACAGTGGTTGATAAGACCAAGGGCGCGTTTCCACTGTATTGTGTTTCAGGGGAAGGCTATTTGCAGAGCCACTTGACAATGAGGACGTTTGCAAGGCCAACCCCAAAGTACTGAAGTACCAAAAAAGTACCCACTGCTGGTTGGGTACTTTAGGTACTGGTACTTGGTCGATAGTCAATGGAAAAGCCCCGAAAGTGTCGTTCCAAATGTAGTGCAGTGGAAAAGTGCCCCAAAACTGTCTGTCGGCTTTATTATGCCAAACTTGGATACGTTGTTGTAAATGCATGCAATGTGCTAACTCATTGGAGATGACATCCAAGTGTATGTATGACCAGGACAAGGCAGAAACTGCCTTTGCAAGTTAGTCTCCCCGTGACATTTAAGGTGCTTTTGTCACAAAATTCAGACAGGGCTAAAAAAAAAATGACGACAGTCATAGTAGTTTAGTGCTAGAGGTATGCAAACAAATTCGGTAGTAAAGTACACAGAATTTAGTTCATTATGATTGTTATCATACAATCATTTAAAACTCTTTATTTTACATATTTATTTTTACAATGTGCAAATAAGCGTCCCTTAGGTTTTGTTATTCATACACGCTGATATCAGACGCATCGCCTTTGGTTTACAGTTGTTCTCAACTGTATGGGTGTTTACAGCTTTAGTAACGATCTCAAAACAAATTCAGTTTTTCCTGCTATACTGAAATTGAACTGAACCAAAAGCCAAGGTTGGTACCAAACTGTGACTGAACACATTTCGGCCTCCTGTCCAACAGAGGAGCACAGCAGTATGATGGAGAAAGACACAGGAGACGAGAAGGTGTCGTTTACCGAGACCATGCGACCCTCAGAGGGCATGAAGGCGGGCCGGTTGTTCAGCCTCAGCTTGGTCTGCAGGGTGTTAAAGTTGATCTCCAGCTGACACTTCTCTTGAACCTTGGGCGGCTTGTGAACACGCCGGTAGTCTCGGAAATCCTCCAGCTTCTGCTGCATCTCATGCATGGTCTTCTCTGGGGCGCGGTTCTCCAACCAGGGGACGGTGCGACGGATCCACTCCAGGAGCTGGGGGGGGGGGCATGGCAGGGAGGAAAAGGACGACGTGGGGATGAGAAAAACACCCAAACGACCAATCAACAACTGACGGAGAGAAAAATGCTCCAAACATACAAGCCAAACAATTCATACACAATTGCTACAGAAAGGACAGAACAAACGAAAAACCATAACATTTTTTTCCAGTGGTTAGTGACTACTTACGTCACTGGCCAGTTTCTCGTAATCCTCCATGAGATGCTCATTCTCTTGGTTGACTGCCAGCACCTTGCAGATTCGATTGGCAGCTGTCTCGGCCTATCACAGAGAGAGGTTTTAAGCACACAGTAGAGCCATTCTCCAGCTATTTAAGAGTGTGCACACACTTAAATGTTCAAGGCACTCTGGTGTAGTTTGCATCAGTCAAAGTTTAAGTGAAAGTCCACTATGGTTGCTTGAATACGTCAATCTATCATGACCTGAAATACCCCCGTTGAAAAGTTAGGCTCAGCATGCAAGACTTATTTTTACCTGCTTTCCCGTGCAAATAAGTCACGTGGAAATCCTAGAATTCCCACAAGTTCCATTCATGGTTAAAAACGACAGAAAGTAACACTGGAGCAAGTACACATGACCAAGCACAAGTTACATGGGTTGTGCACCAGACAGACTTACACCGCCCTCCTACACAGACAAAGCCAGTATTAACCTCCCCTTCAGAGGACCATGTGGACCCTAAAGCATACCTGAAATTATACTAATCATTCAGGCCCATTTGCTGAACACAGAAGAACAATTGAGAGCACAGACATAAACCCCTTATGAAGGCACACAGCATCACTGTACTGGATACAAGGTTGTTTACAGACGCAATTCACTGCTCACTCAATGGCAGAAGCCGATTACAGATTCTATTTAATCAATGGAGAAATTCCTATGAAGCCGCATAAATGAGAAAGGGTCAGGGCTGGTTTATATGTACTGCGGACTCAGACTCGCCAGTGTGAGCACAAGGCCAGAACGTCCGCACCAGGCCGCTGCGTACTTTGACACAAGGTAGGTGGCGCTCAGCAGAAATGCTGCTTTTAAGCGTTTTGGATGTTCTACTAAAAATAAATATCTAACAAAAACTGGCATTGCAGTTGCAAGTATACAGTTCATTGCAGCAATTTGGGAATCTTTATAATTCTGTGGCGAGGACTTCCTAAGCCAAGCTTTCTTCAAATCCACTAGCCACGTTTGTATTCAGTCTGATCAGAGAGGGTAGGACAGGTGTTTAAGCACAATCTTTAGTGCGATCTCCTTTCTGACTTCCCCTGGCCAGCGAAGGATCAAGGTGCAATTACGTTACAGAACGGACAATATGCCGTTTCAATTTTCGATCGGGACATGCGCGGCCCTCAGATGCGGTCTTGTCGCCTGACCTTTGAGGCGAAAACTGTGTCAGAACAGCTGCAAGCTATGACATGTCTGCAGTAGGTATAAAACAGCCTTTAAATAACTGAACCAGAGTGGAGCAGAGCAGGCGAAGCTAGACTAGGCCAGCTATGATAGCTGCCAGTGAGGCAGAGTCGTGTCAAAGCCACTTAATGTGCTGTAGTCAGTCACAGCTAGAAAAAATGGTTTGAAACCTCCCAGCAGTGGTTTCAAGTGAAAAAACTCACATTTGGCTCTTCTTCTGCTTTAAGTTTGGTATATTAGGGTGGTAGATGGTGTTCTTAGATTAACAGAGGTGTCAAGGTTCTTTTTTCTGGATTAATAGTTGCATACTTGTTAAAGCCCAATCCAAAATGCAAAACTTTGCATAAAAATTTGACTCATTCCAATAAAATACACAGACTAATGTGGATGAGGTAAAATTAAGAGGTCATGATGACCAGGCAGAAAGTGTCATATTCCAAATTGTTAATTAATGGAATGCAAAACATCACAAACAGCAGTACTGAGACCGGCACTGGGATCTCACCTGTCTCGACGTGTAGGTGAATATTATTTAATGGAGCAAACACGTGAAACACATGCAACACATCATAACATTAAGGGCCAGACGAGCAGAGCACGTGACACGGGGCAGTGAACATGCCACAAGGCTACCCAACACGTGAACGCACGACAAGACGTGCAAACACCGCGGTTTATGGATGAGTTTCAAGAGTGACATCAACGCCGGCTACAACAAAATGCGAAATCTTTCCAAACGGTTAGTCGTGGCAATGCAAGTGACCGCTCCACACAACCGTGCCTTAAATCCGCATGCTTCACTGGCGAACGAACCGATTTTATACCACATCGTCCAGCTCATCTGGGTTCACACTACGGTACAAACTACCCACTGTAATAAAGACAAAATACACAGTGAGGAAATGCTTCGTGACCGCTCAAATGACAAGCCAGAGGCGAAACGAAGCAGCGAGCAGACCGAGGGGCGGATAGAGAAGGTAGTCAAAGCGGAAAGCTGACGTGCTTTTCCATTGAGACTAAGGCCACCATCGGCACCAGGTGCAAACCAGCCACAGGTTCAGAGGTGAAGGCCACAAGCAAGTCCTCACCTTCTGAGCGCCTGAGAAGGCGTGATAAAAGCAGGAGACATATGTCATGATGGCTTTCTCATCAGGCCGCAGTGTACCCACGATGTCTGCGGTGGCCGGAGAGGGGAAGCAAGTGTGCGTGGGAGAGAGATAAAAAAAAAAAAAAAAGAGAGAGAGAGAGAAAGCAGTGAAGCCAAGCTGCCCCCAGCAGAGAGGACCCCCCTCCCCCGCCACGCCACATGGGGGTGGAGGGGGGATATGGGAAGAGGGAGATGCCGTCGCCCAGCCAAGAGGCCGCTTGCAGTAAGGGAAGGAAATCCGCTGCAGGATGGTGACTGTCAGTTAGAGAGCGCCCCCTTCAGGGACGGAGGGGGCAAAGAATACTCTGTGAACCAGGTCACGGTCCCCTCCCTACCCACAGGACACTCCTGGGCACTACCAGTCCCTGAAAGACTGGGGACGTATAGCTAGTGGCCACGTTTAAGAATCTGCTTTTCGCATAGCAGCTTAAAGATAGATGGCGTATTTATTTTCAAATACAGGAAGCCCACACACTGGGCCAGCACTGCACTGGATCTTTCTCAGGCCTGTAACAGAATACGTTCAACATGTGGCCCAGGACAGACACTACAGTGATGCACGCAAGAATATTACATTTCAAGGTTTTTTTCCCCTCCTATTTGGCAGATTGTTCCCAGCAGTCTAAGCCCTACGGTGCACTTTTCATCAGTAACACTGCAATGGACGCCAGCCTGAGTTCCGGTATCTTGGCTACTGTTACCGGTAGAAACGGTGTTCAGAGCCACTAGCTCCCCACCGTCTTCGGCTTGCAAACATCCTGATGAATGAAGCTCTAATCAAGTCTGACCCGTTTCGCTCATCTGCGTCATCAGACATCAGTCAAGACCCTCGCCACTCCACACAGAAACATAACTGCTTCTAGAAGATTCACTTCGCAAGTCTGTTCCTGATTCTACATCAGACCTTCAAGGAAAATGGACTTTATACCTATAGCCAACTACTCTCCTTCTTGCTTAATATTTTAACACTTAAATATCCCCAGGACACGAAAACCCCCCTTACAGACAACTCGCACTTATGAATAGACCGCCCTAAAGCCTATTATATTAAGTAAATCGAGTGAACTACAATGGTTTGTAATAAAGACCGCACCTGCTACTTTGTAATGTGAAAATATTGCTCAGGTTTAGACGTAGAGTACAGTCTTGTGTTTAGTTACTTTGATTACCACTGTATAATTATTGCATTATTATTAGTGTTATTATGCACTGTATTATTTTCTGGCTTACCTACAGATTCGACTTAAAGACAGACGTCGGGAACGAATCTTGTTCGTGACCTGGGGACTGCCTGTACTTAAACTAATACCAGAACAAAGGCATTAATTCTTAATTCTCTACACATTCTTTGTTACTGCTGGGAAAAAGTGCATCATATTCAAAGGCCACGACTAAAACCACTATCTGACACCAGAGACGTGGGTTTAAAGCTTTAGTACACATGGCTGATGCCACCAGCTGGTTTACTTCATCTGAGCCAAGAGTGAGAGGATCATTTTAAACGAGAGGAGATGGACTTTAATGCAGTGCTTGGGTTGTGTGGGGGTCCTGGGAGGAGAGGGGGGCCCGTGACAATTCTGCCAGCCTGTCCCAATGCTTGGCGGAGGAAGCCATGCTGGAGGGGAGCGCAGGAGTGTAAATGTGGGGGAGGGGGGTTGATGGGGGTGGGGGGGGGGGTACCTTCTGAGCTCCAGAGAAGGCATGGTAGAAACTGGACACATAGGTCATTATGGCTTTCTCATCCGGGCGGGCAGTGTTGACAATGTCTGCAGGAAAACCACAGTTACACATATACGCACACGCGCGCATGCTCTCTCGACAGGAGACGGACAGCTGCATTCGGACACAGATATAGAAATTAGAACAGATGGGCTTGTGTTATGAATTTACAAGTGCGGGAAATAAAACTCAGGAATTAAGTCACCTTAGAGGACGTGTCATATGTACATTCCACTTATCAAGTCATATGATTATTCATTTGCCACAAACACACAAATGAAATCTAACTATTTCTACAAAATCTACAAAAAGTAACTATTTCTACAAAATCTAAGAAAAGCAGTAACATTAATATGCTAAGATGAAGAGAGCAATTTTACATTGTGTTCAAGATATTACTGTCTCCTAAAGTTGTGCTATTCTGACTGGATTACTTCATAAATTGTCTGTGTGAGGCGTGTAAATGAAAGCAGGAGTAAGATGGAGATACGGCATTCCCGGGCGATGAACGCTCCACTCCACCCTGCACTGGAGTACAGAGAGATGCAGATACACTGGACCAAGAGAAACCAGAGCAGTGTTTTCCAACACGGTCCTTAGGGACCCACAGACGGTCCACATTTTTGCTCCCTCCCAGCTCCCGGTAGCAAAAACATGGATTGTCTGAGGGTCCCCGAGGACCGGGATGGGAAACACTGAACCAAAGACATTCAGACCACTTACACAAGCAGGCACACACAAGCACAAATATGCGACGGTTGGCGCAAAACATACAAGGGTCCTCATGAAGAACCTGGAATCCACATGTACGAGCACAATAACATCATTTAAATACAGAAGCGGGATCGCTGGCTTGCATTGCTGCGTCAGACAAACCGCGTGATTATGAAAGATCCGATATACAACGACACAGAAGGGGATGTGCAGCAAGGAGGACCTTTACCTTCTGCGTCCAGCATCTTGGGGATGTCCAGGTACTTCTCAGCCACTTCAAAAGCGTTGTTTAGATTCGTCACTGGATCATCCTGAGGAGGAGGAGGAGGATGAAACACACGCTCTGCTCTGACCAACAACTCAGCAGGCGAGGCTCACTTGTCGTTCAGTCAAAAGGACAAATTTGATATTTTCGACATTAATGTGCAGCACGGGAAAAAAAAAACAGCCGTGTACCAACCTTCCTCAGCTTGTCATAGTCTATCAAGTCGGGTCGGTGTCTGTGGATCAGGGCATTAAAGGCCAGGCCATCCTTCCAGCTGCCATCCAGGGTGGGAAGGAGAGGTCAGAGGTCATGCAAAAGTGCCACACAAACAGAGCCAATTTACTCAAATGAGCTGAATGAGCTCTGTTTACACACAGTTTACTGCTACCTTTGAAAAAGAGCTACTTTACTGAAGAAGCAGATACCATAATTAAGAGTAAGCAAATGGCCTAGACTACCTTAAGGTCCATAGCAAAGGTTCTCTAAAACTATATATCCATAGTGTAAAGTTGTATGAAGCACAATGAACAATGCAGAGAGTCCCCTAAGGGTTACGGTGACCTTCAGGCACCGTTCGCAAGGAGTATGTCACTTCCTCGACACCAAAACCATACCTGATGTGGAAGTTCTGCACGTTGACGTTCTTGTAGGGTGCGGTTTTCCTCTGGCACCACAGCAAGAGGCCCTCCTTCGCAGAAGTCTCTGAAGAAAGCAGGAAGAGGCAGCGGTTGACTTTTTCTGTTTTAACTTTTCGTAAGCTTAGACGGCAAGACGTAATTCTAGGGGGAGAAAAAAAACAAATCTGCATCTCCTTGCACGGCATGCTGGGAACTCACCCTCCACGGAGATGTCCTGGATTGCAAAGCGCAGGATGATGGTCCAAATCATTCCCAGGGTCATCTTGACATTGCCGTCCACGATTTCTGGAGGGGAAAAAAAAAGGCTGACACTTAGAGAGAGACTAGGAGGAAAAGTGCACAACCCAAACCAGACATCTAGCGCTTAAACGCTTGGTTCTTGCGTCTCTGTATTGCGCAGCGATTTGAAGGCTGCATTTGACTTGTGAAGAGCCTCACGCCCGATGACCTGCGCTGCGCTCGAGATCCCCTGTCACTCTGTGACTGCTATGCCATTAAGGTCACCGACCCTGAAACTGGGCTTGCCAGCCTGACAAAGCAAATCTGGCGATTTCACTGCGGCCAGCAGCAAGCATGAAAGGTTGTGGGAACAGAAGCCTTTCACTAAGGCTGAGCTCATCCCTCAGAAGCCCCAAGCGCAGATCCCCCCTCCCCCCACTATAGACACAGTTCAACCCAGATGCCTGGTATTACAATTACAAAACCACTGCCAGAAAATAAACATTATTAACAATTGCTCCTTCACATCCATGTTATTTCCATTAGTTAACCTTTCCCCAGTGTAGGGTAGGGAGGAATGAGATTGGAGGTGGTTCATGCAGAAGGAGTTGGGTAATTTCTCACCATAGCCCTGAAAATGTCAGCCTGTCTGATTGGCCAACACAGGCTGAACCCCCCCCCCCCCCCCCCCCCCCCCCCCCCCCACCCCCCC
>JAODJW010000036.1:8219064-8246657 GCA_026777045.1 Hyperopisus bebe | reverse complement strand
TCCTCATAAATTCCTACCCACCCCCTCTGCTTGACCTTAGTACACATTCCTTTCTATGAAAGGACTGTGCACAAAAGCACAGAACGCCATGCTTGGCCAACAAATAGGAATATCAACCACGCGAATCGCACCTAAATAATAACCATAAAATGAAATGATTACTGTTCAATCAGCCGCTGTCTAAAAATAGAAACAAGTATAGACATAAGTAGCTCAGTCAACTAGGACCAAGTTGAGGGTGTCTGATGATACCCCTCATTGCCCATAAGTCGTTCACCCCCTCCTTCACAAAGCTCACATCTGCAGAGTTGTAAACCCCACCAGTTAGTCAGGCACGAGCTCTGTCCCACAAACTACTACAGGCCACAGATGGAATGTCTCCTGAGCAGCACGCTTTAGTGTGCAAAAGCCATGTGGAAGCTGGCCTGGGTTCCAAAACACCCCTCCCTCCCCCTATTCCGTTTAAAAAAACACTGGCCTGTGATCAGAGCTCAGCAGAGCTCCACCTTCACGATGACAAATGCCTAAGGTGATACTGAAGACCGTTTAGGACGCACGCTGCATCAAAGCAGAACCTGCTGCTTATGATGGGGAGGGCAGCCACTGACTAAGACAGAGGAACAGAGGCACGTGAAGACCAGAGGGTGCAATTTCCTCTAGCCTGCCCACACTAAGTAGTTCTTACTTTGGAAGAAGTATTATCAGATAATTCACCCAAAACTAGGAGGTGGAGGTCATTGGGATGATGCCATAAAAGCTGAAGTACAAATCTGAAATCATCTAATGCGTCCGTGCACTAACTTCTCCGTAAAGGAGCAAAACAAATCAGAGACCATTATTACAGACGATACAGAGAATCCTTTGACCGAGTCGTACAAAAGACATCGACCCTTTGCTTGCAAGTCCTGCGCTGGGTAAACACAGTGAACGCAAGCACGGAAAACCGTTACCCCTGCAGTTAAGCTACCTAAAGCCTGACTTATTATGCAGAGTATTAAACGTCATATTTCTTGCACTGTACTGGGGGGGGACTGTCATCAGTCTCAGAGGGGGCCAGGTGGATGGCCTTGTTTGTCTTGCTTATTCCTAAATATAGCAGTATGTGTATACAAGTGTGTTTTGCTTTTAGTTTTTTTTTTTTAGAACTTGTGGAAAGTTAGACAATGCTTCTATTATTTTGTTTGGCTATAGAAAAGTATTTTTGTGTGTTTTCACAACCAGTCCACACACTCGACGCATAAGAGGTCTATGCCTAAATAAAGCCATTGGTGGCTATCAAAACAGTTTATCGTGCACTTTGTCCTACAAACACTCTCCTCCTTACTTAGTTAATAAAAGGAACTACACACACCAACTGTTGCAGATACTTCTGATTTCTATAAAAACCTAATTGTTCAAATATTTTTTCTGACCGTCTCACACTAAGGAACTTGACTTTGTTTAAATATTCAAATATCCATTGTACAAACTATATCTCTTTCCAAACAGAGCCAATGGCACAAGACAAGCTAATTGCATGACACAAGGAGAATAATATACAAGTGTACACTGTTTTTTTTTTTGACTGGATACAACATAACTAGTATATTATCAAGATTCAGATATTCAACAATAAGATAAGTGAACAAGTGAAATGACTGATCATATATGATATATATATACACACACACACACACACACACACACAATAAAGTCGACAACACCAAAACTGAACTGTTTTCCCGATGACTTCCCACATAAGATGTACATAATTTCAGCCACTGTAAAGACACACTTCAACGTTCATGTCTATGTTAATCTAATGATGACGTTGTCCAAATTTACAATAAGATGTCCCGCACAAAGATACCTTTCAAAAAAGACATTTCACACTTTCCAAAAAAGGCATGTTTCCAACAGCTATGCAATATTGTGTGATTTTCAACATGAAAAAATAGGGGAAGTCATTATGCGCTATCTTGTTTTTAAATATTTGCGTTGACTCACTCCATTTCACAGAGCCTGCATTCAAGGTTTCTGGGTTATTGGATACCGTAGTAATGCCGGATGGAAATGCTTATTCTGTAATTTGCATTGAACATTCAATCAAATTATACAAGCAGTTTTTAATATGCCACTGTTTATCAATTAGGAGGGGATACACCGTTTTCTAAACATGTATTAGCTTCATTCATTCATTACACGAATATTATTTTCATAATTACATATAAACGTAATTTATATACGTTTAAGCAAGAATATGGGGGACTTTTGAGAGAAATATATCAAATAGATCCAGTCGAGAGCAATTAAAAATGCAGCTGAAATAAGGGGGGGGGGGTCGCGGACCCCTTTGGTTTCACTAAGCTGGCAACGTGATTTTCCGGTTAACAAATTCATATAAATTAATACGGAAAGGGAAGCGAACTTTTTATTAGTTACGTTCAAGTAATACATGTACGCATATCGAATAATTGGCGCAACGAGAACATAATGCAACGAAGTGTGTTATATTTCTCACAAACATCACGAAGCCGGGGGAATGGAAATCGGAACCTCCAGAAATAGTCAGATAATAAACCAAAGTGCCAGTCATCCGAGCATATGCGCTGTGAGACCGGATCATTTGCAGGTTAACAGTTTGCATATGCATTCATCTTGGCGCTAAGATTTGCCTTGTTAATCATTTTTCTTTCTTTTTTTCCTGCTTGACGGAAACTTTGACCTCGGCCGCTTTGGCGCCGCATTCCAAGGCAGCGGCCAGCATTAAAGAGAAGAGTTACATTGTTGCACGAAAAGCCTGGTTAAATGCAAACGGACAGAGGAAAGGCCGAACAATAACGGGCTACTTCGCTCCTCCCCGATTTACACAAGTTGGATATAGCGCCTTTCAAACTAAGCACGCCGGAGCTGTCACGATAGTTGCGATACAGCCACAAAAAAATCTCCTATCTGTCCGCGATCACTGAGATGGCAACTGAACTGCAGAAAGTCAGGGACGGCAACAAAGTTGCAATTATCCCAGTCGGAAAGGGGAAAGACGGGGCCAAACGCTTTTTGGCAGGGTAACTCGGCTGTCGTGTTTCTATCCAACCCAACGAAGCGAAGCTAAAACGTAACTAACACCCCTGCATTGGGGATCACACAGTGCAAGCCGAAAATGCGCTTTTATGACTCAGATCCCTAAGATTAATTTCTTCAAATTAAACTTTGCTCGAAAAAAATAAAACAACACCCTAACTGGAACGCATACTATTGGGAGAGATCTGCACTTCTCAGTTTATATACTACACGTCTCCTGCCGCTCGTCCGAGGCGCAGAGCCCACTTGTTTACCGACCATAGCGCACACCAGGGAATCAAATCCAAAGACGGGCCCGAAAAGCCTTCCCTTAATCCAGCCACGAATCCGAGCTCAGAGGCCCAGCAACAGTCCCCGATCTATCCCAATCCCTCTACGCCCGCCATTCCCTCACCTTTCTCTGTTGCTTTTCCCAGGCCGGATCCAGAAGCAGGTCCCGGTCCCAGTCATTTTCCTGCTCCATGTATGTTCCGCCGGACGGATATTGCTGGTTTTGATTATTTGCTGCGTGATAATCTACCATCTCAACCAGAACCGGAGTAGAGCACTGCTTTAACCTCAAAAACGAAAGTACGGTGCAAAATAAAAAAGTATATAACCGGGCTGCTGCGGTTTGTGACTTCAAAGTAACTCGGTTCGGAAATTTCCGGCGTCCGCGCTGACGGTTCCCCCGCTGAGAATGCCTCTCCACCGGCGAGCAGGAGGGTTTGGTAGCCTGGCCACTGTGCCGCTCCCACTAACTAAATGAGTAGGCAGAACCAAACGGGTTATGAATAATGCGCTGGAGGGACAATATTCATGAGCAAGTCTTCAAATCCCGCCTAGAAAGAAATGCTTGGAAGTAAATGCGACAAATGCATGTCGATTAAATAATGTTTTACAGTGTGCATGACGTTAAATACTATTTCAAACTATTTTGAAACATTGTGTCAATCATAATTTGGTATTTAAACCACTGCATTGTGTTTTATTCAACGTAGTGGTTCAGCGTATGTCGAACGCGTTGACGGACCTTCTATCTATTTAAAACGCGTGGAAAGCACGTTGAGGTTTAAGATGTCTACCACCTTATATCCACGAACAACAGCTGGACAGTAAAATGGCTCTATATACAAAGAATCCAGTGTTTGATTGCTTCCGACCCGCACATTAAACACACGATCAGCGAATGCGCGAACTACCCAATCAGCAAAACAATTTTAACCACAATGTGGTACGTTGAAGAGCCGTTTATATTAAATATACATAAGGGTGTGCTAAATTATGAATAATGTACAGTTTAGCCTGGCCGACACACTTCCCCTGGTTGAGGTTGTGCATTTTTATTAACGCTGAAGTTCAGGAATCTAAAATCAGCCGCGTTGTGTGCATTTTACGTAACATCACTAGGGTGTTGTCCTGTTATAATTATAACTTCTGTGATGAATTTTGTAATGATTTTAAAATGTAAACCTCTTTATTATCAACGGTCTAACCTCATCCCGTATGACACAGTTCGGACACTAAAAGTAGGTCAGGTTCTCCGAACTGTCCGGGTCGATTACCATCAACGCCCGCCTACTGTATAAATGAAGATTATCGACTCTTTTTAAAGATATGATTCTGTGTTTCACATGTATGTCCGATGAATGTTGTTGTTTTGGACCATTTTCAGTTGTTGAAACTATATAGAAATTCCACCTAGCCTAATGTGAAAACGACACGTCATTGTGATTCCTGCTACCGAAAATTGTTTGCCAAATGAATTTGTAAAGAACAGTGAAATATTTAAAACCTATAATTATCACGACGCAAGGCTGATTCCTTACATTTTAAATATCTGACTCTGTGAAGTTAGGTATTCCAAACTTCACATATCGGCCTTACTACATTCAGATTCCTTTACTCGGTTACGTGGTTCAAATTCCACCTTGTAGAAAAATTGCACAAGCAATTAAGAGTCTCTTGGTTTTTGGTTCCCTGTGGATCCAGTTTTTGTACTTCTTTTCTATGATTAAAGAGATCTAACAAAAAGTTTTTTAAAAATGATACACGTACATCATCTACCAAAGCCAGAAATAGGTCGTTTTATTGAACATGTACAGAATGTGATAAAGTACATATTATGTTGCACATTTAATGGTACAGCTGATATATGACAACAAATATAGAAATCTTTCGAGATTCAATGCAACTTGTTGCTAAGGAGCTTAATTGGATGATACGTATAGTCTATTTAAGAAAAGTGTTACGTGATTGGTAGACTAAAGCTTACACGAAACAGAGTGAGAACTTCTGCTTGGAGAAACAGATCATACTACGATATACGTATACCAAAGAATGCTAAATGGATATTAATGGAAAATCACATATGTATAGTCTGATATACTTAAATCTGCCCTCTGAAATCAGGAATTCAATAAACAGTCAGGTGATTCTATAATGACAATGAGAAATAGTAAACAAGACTTTGAATGAATGAAATTAATTACATTCATCCATCCACCCATCCATCCATCTTCCAAGTCCTTACGCAGGTCAGGGTTATGGAAGACGCGGAGCCTAGAATTAATAATTGTCAAATGAATAAAATCTTTGTAATTCTAGCTCAAAATTAATAGCCCACTTGTCAGTTAAACAGATAATGTTGTTTGTAGTATCAAAACACTACAATTAAGCTAATTCGTTATAATTTGCAATCTAAACCGTTTTCTTGGGACTGTTTTGCGAAGTTTTTCGCTGAGTCACCACGGTGGCCGGGTAACTGCCACTGCAAGCTCACAAACAAGACATTGCATGTTCTGCTGGAGTGTCTACAGGTTTACACCCAAAGTGCCAAGACGTATGATTTAGATGAACTGGTGTTTATAAATCGGCCACATAGTGTGGTTCACCCTATCCAGGGTGTCTCCTGCCTCGTTCCCCTGTGCTCCCAAAGATTTGATCCAGGCTCAATGTGACAGAGACCCTGGATATCCAGTACAAGTAATGTATAGCTTTCCACTTGGAGGAGAGCAAGAATATTCTATCTGTGGCTTAATATCTCAGATCCACACACGTTTACCCTGCTGAATCACATCAGAGGTGGGGGGCCAGGGGCACCTGGTGCAGTAACATCCTTCTGCTGTAGGACACATGAAACCAAAGCATAACCCACAGGCAGCAGCCTGCACCCCCCGAGAATCACTGCATTAATAATTTCATAATGAGCTTTCATGTAGATTTGTACATGCATGATAATATGATCATGGGCAAGTACTATAGTACAAAAGCCCCTGACATTCTTAGAACATGTTAGTACCATTTAATTCCATTTACCTGATGCTTTTATCCAAAGCAGCTCACAATAAAGGGAAGGGTTACAGTTTACATGTGCTTCCTGCAATTTGAGCTCATAACCTTTGCATCGTTAAAACAATGCCCTTCTTGTTGAGCCACAGGAGCATATGATCAAAAAAAGGCCATTAGTGTAATTGAAAGTAAGTAACTTGTTCATGCACACTGCCGTAAAGTGAGATTCACACGGCATCGCTAAGCATAAGATTTGCCCATTTCGTTTCGCGACATCTAATGAGAAAGTAATTGATGAAAAGCAATAATGATACACAGAAGGACTGTCTTCTTGTTAACAATTACGTAAACCACAGTTTGCTGTCCCCTGATGGTCCCCTGATGGTCATGTGTGCAGGGGCCTGAAGAGGGAGCTCAGTTATACATCGTCAGGTAAAGCCACTGCAAGGAAACAATACAATACATTGAGAAATAAATAAAGAGGCAAATAATAAATAATACTATATAAATAATAGTAAATGATAATAATAATAATAATAATAATAATAATAATATGCATTTATTTGTTTGTTTGTTTATAGAGCACTTTTAAACAACAGGAGTGCTGGACATGCAATAAACCATTACAAACAACACAACAAGACGACTATAAAAGTAAACAGAAATAACAGAAAAGAAAAACAGAAACAATAAGAGACGAAAAGCAGTGACAACTGACAGACTATGAGAAATTCCATTCATCCATCCATCCATCACTGTAACTGCTTAATCCCAACCGGGGTCGTGGGGGGGGGGGTACCGGAGCCGATCTCGGGAACAAGGGGCGCAGGCGGGAACCAACCCTGGGCAGTTGCCAACACACCGCTGGGCACACACACACACACACAGCCAGCCACACTCACAGAGCCAATTTAGACTCGCCAATCAACCTGTCCTACACGCTTTTGGACCGTGGGAGGAACCCGGAGCCCCTGGCAGAAACCCATGCAAACACGGGGAGAGCGAGCAGACTCCACACAGAAATGACCAGGGACCAAACTCAGGACCTTCATGCTGTGAGGCAGCAGTGCTAACCACTGTGCCTATGAGAGATTCAGTTTTATTTATATACCATCACATTTAGATCTTTCTTCATATATGGTTAGATGCCACAAGGGTCCACAATACTGATGTTATAGCAAAGTTCACTGTAGTTATTTCCGTTTACCTGTCTGTAGTTGAGAGATATAGCTCCCATTCCCATTAGATCAAAGCTGTGAAATTTTTCTGCAAAGAAAGATGGGCATAGTATGTAGGACAATCAGAAACACAAACACCTTACATTTTACTTATTTAACAAACATTTTTAACCAATGCAATGTGCAATTGAGAGAGCAGGATCAGTCAGTCCCTGGAGCAATCGGGGGTTAGGGGCCTTGCCCAAGGGCCCGACGGTGACATCAGCCTGCTGACCCCCAGAATTTGACCCATTGACTTTCAGATCATAAGCATAGTGTCCTAACACACAGAGTCAGACATCACCCCCATATAAACATTTAGGCACTACACAATATACACATCACTGTGTCTCCAGCTGTTCCAAATTATATTGAGGAGTGCTGGTCAGTACTCATACGATTCATATACCACATCCCCGGCCCACACTTTTAGCTTACGGATCATGGTGTTTAGCTTGAGGAGCAGACTCAGGAACCCTGGGTAGCTGACTGTCATGTCAGGTTCTGTGTAGCGCAGACCAATCAGCTGGATTAGGAACTCGTCCACCTGCAGGCCTAAATGACATCACAAAAGAGTCAGGATCAGCGCCACCATTTAATGAATAACTCGGAATGATAAAAACACAGTTACTGGCTATTGTGGTTGGAACGACAGTGTGTGGTACCTGCAGCTGTCAGAGCAGGTAGTATCTCACAGTATTCCAGTGATTGTGATTTGTTCTTGTCAAACAGCACAAAAATATCCTGAAACCAGACCAACATAACCAAGGGAATTATATCCAATACATGTGGCATTTTGTCATTCAATAAACATGGACACTGGCAGAATGTAAGAGATATGCAAGGTTGTTATGAATTTCGGTCGCATCACGGTCACAAACTTTAGTTTACCCAAAACCAAAAAACCAGTCACTGACCACAGAAAACAACAAAACTATTTAGCCATTAAACCCACTGAGATAAAGGCTTTCTTACTGTCCACTTGCTGAAAACGTCCCAGAGGGACTGAAACTGTAGCCAGTCCAATTGCCCCGATCCTTTGCTCTGCCACAGTCGTTAAGGGAAATTCTCCAGTTCTTCAAGGGATGACAATAAGCAGTTCTTGGCACAGCAAGTCCAGTTAAACATCAAATACCTGACAGAAAGCAAATCTTTCTCTGGAAGTAGGATACATCCATCAGGGCTACAAAACTCTTGCAGTGCTCCAAACATAATTCCTTCTCACTCCCTGCCAGCACTGTTAAGGTTACAGGATGAAAATAAAATACATATAATCATCATTAAAGTTGACCACACTCGTGAGTATAAGTGAACATGATCAAATCCTTATCTCAGCCTAATCTGACAGATACATAAAGACACAAACACTGGTTAATATTTCTAATAGTTATATTTGTCTTTTCTATTTAGGAACTGGTCCAACTAATTCAGAAGAACCTCCTGTGCTTATGACTTCTTTCAGGATCTTGTACAGGTCCGCAGCACGGCATTGCTCCATCTGGGGAGAATAGAGAACAGCACTGATAAACAAAATTGTATCTCAAAGGATAACTGCTACCAAGGTTATAACCTTGATATGTGCAAAATCCTGAAGCCTCATTTATCAAACTTGTGTAAATTTGAAAAAACGCACACATGCAAATGGGGGGGAAAAATGCGTACGCACAAAAAAGTTCAGATTTATCAAACCCGGCGTACGCATATTTCCCCTTGGAAATATCAGAACTATCCCGTAAATCTGCATATATGCACAAGGCTGCAATCCTGCACAGTTGCTTTCCACAAATAACCAAAAAGTAGTCAGTGCAAGCAAGCAGCATTGCTTATACAATAAGCAAATCAAACAAGCAGCATAACTCATACAATAAGCAAATCAAACAAGCAGCATTGCTCATATAATAAGCAAATCAAACAAACAAAGTCAGATGAAAGCTACTGTAAATAAAAAAAAAACAAGAGGAGGGCCTAAGAGTATTTATTATCACAAACAAGAGAATGTAAAGACGTACATTTTCTAACGATTTATTTATCACACAAGTATATATGGTCAGCTTTTTCTACAACTTTTGCACTTTTGGATTAGATTCCAAATTGCATGTCGTTGTCACAGCATGTTTGTAACAATAATAAAGTTGAATCTTAAAGTGTTTGTTGAAAGGCGACGAATGGCCCCCACAGTAAACTTGGTCAGCTCTACAGAATGCCCTGCAAAAACGCAGCCAGATCTGAAGATAGAGAGACAGAAATGAGTTGAAGCCCACAGGGCCAGAGTGACGGTGTCTATGTGGGGCAAACCCATACTTTTCTGCTTAAATCGAGATGATTATGAGGCAGACTAAAAGAGAATTTCCCCTCGGTGATCGATAAACTGCCATTATTATAATAGCGATGCCCTATCATGCATGTTGTGCCAGACCAGATACTGATAAGAGCATAAGAAGTATACAAACGAGAGGAGGCCATTCGGCCCATCAAGCTCGCTTGGGGAGAACTTAACTAATAACTCAGAGTTGTTAAAATCTTATCTAGCTCTGATTTAAAGGAACCCAAGGATTCAGTTTGCACTACGTTATCAGGAAGAGTATTCCATACACGCTGTGTAAAGAAGTGCTTCCTTAAATCCAGTTTAAAATGTTCTCCCACTAATTTCCGCCTGATGTGGTATGTAGAACTAAAAATTAACAAATTAAGATGACCCAGACCATCGAGCTGCTATATTCACATTAACAGAATGAAATGGCCTTCAATTGACAAAAGTACCTTAATCACTACTTATCTACTGCCCTATGCTGTACTGTCATGCACTTGGTGTAAAAATAACCCTGGTGGTCCATGAAGACTCGCTCCATTTCTATCTTTCTGTTTACACAGTCACTGGCAAGAACGCAATTATGCTGTTACAGATCTTCTCAATTCATGGGAAGAGGTGACAAGACGTAGTATTTAAAATAGTAAATTAATTTCATCAAAACAAATACAAAGTCTTTGACTAACACAAATAAACGGAATCCCAGTAGAATAAAACTGATTAATAAAATAATAATAATTAAGCTACACCCCAGTTCACATTTTTAGATTTATTATTTCACGTAGGAGTTGGCACGCACACAGACATTTTACAGGTTTATTTGTAGTTCCCTGCTTTACAACTGGTGTCACCTTTTCCCGATTTGTCCAAAATGTTGCGTTTGCCACTATTTGAATTTCTGTAGATTTATGAAAAAAATATATACATGCATTATTTCCTGTCACACTGCGTTTCATAAATCTGTGACATTCCTTAAAAAGCATCTTTTTGTGCATATGCAACTTTGATAAAAGAGGTCGCTGGATTCTCTGATCTGCATATAGACCCACAGGACATGGGAGTTGGCGTGTGGAACACAGCCGATTTTATTGGAGCCCATGACATGACGAATAAAAAAACCCACAAAAGTTTCACTCATTCATTCAGATCAGCTAACTTGATAAGACATGAGAACCATAGGAGCCATTGCCTAATAAATTGCCTAATAAAACTGGTTGCAGGTGTGTTGAGGGCAAGAGAGCATGACAGTGTCTGTACCGCACTGCATTATTCTACAGGCTGACAGTGTGACACTGTCTGTGCCTTACTGTGAGATTCTATAGAGGAACAACTTGGCAGTGTCTGTACCGCACTGCATTATTCTACAGGCTGACAATGAGACACTGTCTGTGCCTTACTGTGAGATTCTATAGAGGAACAACTTGGCAGTGTCTGTGATATTCAACAGACTTACATTGCAGCAATGTTTGTTGAAAATCTGCTGAACATCTGCGACAGAGGGAAGGACCGACTGGGTGGGAGCGATGGTCTGCATCTGCAGAAAGCATAGTTACACAGATATCTCACCAGCAGGACAGTATGCAGTGTACAGCAAGCCACTTGGCTTTATGCTGGTGAAGTGGGTTCTAGGCGTCTCAAAAAATCTTGGCAAGTGACAAGAACCAATTTGACATGTAGCCATTTACCTGCATGGGGGCATTAACATCCTTGCTGGGTTTCTGAGAAGGTCTGGAAAAATGGAGAAAAATATCTGGAACACCAACAAGATCTATCCAGTTATTTCCAAGTTATATCCAGTTATCTCCTTTTTAAGAAGAGACCCTGCCTCCTATCAATTAGCTATTTATTCATTAATTCCAAATAAATTGTTAAAATTCACTATTTATGTAACCAATAATGCAATAAATTCTTGATTATGTGGGGATGACACTTGCAACTTTACCATGTGACACCAATAATCTGATTTCTGACTCTCAAACTCTATTGACTGTTCAGTGCTCTTTGAAAACTACACATGATAACTTAATTATAAGATAAATGACTAAATTAACCATATTTCAACGTAAAGACTTTAAACTGTACCATTCGTAATACAGAATTTAATCTGGTCCAACATCATTTTATTTTACCATTATGAATAAAATGGTATGAGGAGGGTCAATGGGTTCATACAGTACTGCTGTGAATATTCTTTTTTTTCCAACCAGTGTTCATTTTTCACTCATTTAATATATCAATAATGGAAAAATACATCTGACATAATGTCTGGATAAATGGACAAATCCAAAGTTTAATTAATATCAGCAAAAATAGACCAGTTTCCACTTCTGTGTCCTTTTTGCATAACATGATGGTAGAACTGACTCTAAAATTGGAAATATCACTTGGGGGGTGTGGCTACTTCTTATATTTAACCTCCATAAGGTACCATTCAGTTAGGTTTTCACTGAAGTGTCGCCTCTCACTTTGTCGTGTTGCCCTTCTCCGTCAGGACACGGAGGATGAACTCCCCTTCCAGACCAGCTTCCCACGTTGAGGGGATGATGACATATTGGCCTGGGGGCAGGCGGCCCCGCACCACCACCTCCCTGCGTGGGCTGTAGCTGTCCAGGCACAGTAAGGGCTTGAGCAAACTAAGGTCCAGGTGGGATAGGTACGACTGATCTGAGCGCACCTGCGTGGCACACAAACACACAGTAGGAGCGCACCATCAACGCCTCTGCATTAACGAGTGAACAGCGCGTGCGTCTGCCCGCATGCACACTGGTGTACACTTAGTTTTAAAATGTGTCTTGGGCGACTGGATCATTAGTCAGCTGAGACGCATCGCCGTTTACACCTGTGTCTCATGATTTCCAAGGTGTCCAGCTGACCGCTTGTGTTCAGATTTCATTACCGCCTGCGTCACTTCCGCTAAAAGGTCAACCGTCCCTGCGTATTGTGACGTCCATGCCGGAGTCACATCAGGATGCGTTAGCATTTACACTACAAAAGATACGTGTTCAAATGCATCCCAGACCAGCTTGGCTAGTGGTTTGGGTGATCGGATAACTGTGTCTTGCTGGCTGTTTACACTTATATTTAACACTGTCTTCTTGTAATCCGATTGCCCAAGTGTAAACCGGACCATAGTGAATCCTGTCCCCAAACCCAAATCGAGTTACAGAAACTGACCTTGTATATGTGCAGATTTACGGCAAGCTGTGTCTCAGTGCGTCTCTTGTTCTTTTGCATCAGAGCCACCAGGAAGGTGCAGGTCAGCTCAGGGTCTCTTGGGTCTTCATCCTCTTCTTGCAGCGTCAAGTGGAACTGAGGGTTCTGCCAAAATCTGACTGCAAAATCGCAAAGCCCAACCCAGAATAATCCAGCATTAGTGTATCATGTGTAGAAATTAACCTAAAAACAAAGTTTAGGTCGCTAGCGTGCGCTTGTGTGTGCGGGCATTATTCCTGGAGCGCCATCCCATTTGAGGTGCATGCAACAGCATGACGAATAAGCAGTTAAGAAAAATGCATGAATGAACGGACCACAGGATGAGACGTTACTATTTTTAGAATGCGATAGACATCTGTCTGTCTCTAAGCTTCTTATCACACCATTTGCACAGATCATTTGGTCGAGCAACAGTCGATAACAGTTGATAGCAGATTACAAAGCAACGTTGGCTATTAATCAATTGTTTGTTGAACTGCCCGCTTGTCTATGCGGAAATATGAGCCATATGATATACCAAGAAACCACTGACTCATCAATCAGTCAGACGCCACAAATAAAATTGTCAACAGTGTGGAAATCTTTGAATGAAGATGGAAACATGCGCAACATATGTCATGCGTGCGGAACAAAAACAAAAACATTTCAACAATTCGCAATACCGAACAAAAAAAAAAACAGTTTGTAGGAATGATGTGTAATTGAAAGACAGCTTTCAATATATCAGTGTACAGCCTTGGGGCACACGTGCTGGAGGGCGATCTGGCTCGCTGGATCCTCATCGCTGAGGACCTGAGCAGCTGTGCCAGGCCAAGGGGACGCCCACGTAACACCTGTCTGTGGCTGACTGACAGTCACTTCCGGAGGGTGGGACTGGACCTCATGTTGGCCTGGTGGTGGTGGTGGGGGGGGAGGAGAGGCAGTGTGTCCCATCCCAGTCCTCATGTTGGGAAACACTGGCGTATGGGACTCAGATCTGGTCAGATTATGGCTTGTCATTGAGTGAGACAACGCTGACATAAAGAGACATCAGTCCAAAGGGTGACGGCAAATCCTAGCAAGAAATCCTGCTTCACTACCACAAAGAGATGTTAAACATGTATTAGTAACCATATTATTAACAACCAGCACCGAAATTGTCTTACCCCCTCCAGGAGGTCCTCCAGCGGACAGGCTGGGTACCCAGCTACCCTGATGCAAGGTACACTGCCAGGGTTTGACAGTATCCAGGCCACTGAGCGTAGCCTCAGTCAGATGGCACACCTCAATCTCATCAAAATTCAGGCAGAAATCTGACAGCGTCATCCTGGCAACAGCAGGATGGGGGAATCGAAAGTAAGAAGTTCTGGGCAAGACAGAGATCAAAATATTCCGAAAGATGCAAGCAGCAGTAATTCACAGGAGACGGACCAGAATTCCCCGTCCTCTGCTTGCGTTCTACCGATGCGGTCCTGCTCAGCTTTGCTGACTTGGTTCCACTCAGACCTGCAAAGGAAATTTAGGATTTCAGCACTTCTTCCTTCTTCCTTCATAGCTGCAGTTGAAGGCTGAGTTTCAGTTTGATGGGAGGTCTTGGTTCACCGTGACTGGAAACATTAAGTAAGCGAAAGTAGAGGCTGAAGTGCAAAGCATACCATACCCATTTTTGTCGCTCCAAGGTCCCTCCCATTCCGTGTTCCCCCACGGGTTATACACTCGCACTAGCTCAACCACCCCAGTGCGCGTCGAGACCTGGGAGAGTGAAGGGCGTTTATGCTCATCAGAAACATGTACACAAGCTAAATGAATGCAGTGTAGAAATGGTGCTAGCTACTGATCAGCGGTGGAAATTTCAGGTCCAGAAAGTAAAAATCCAGACCAAGATTTTGTTTCAACCAACCAATTGAGCATAAAGAGTCACAGTCACGGAGTATTCAACTCGTTGGTTGGAACAAAATCTTGGTCTGGATTTTTACTTACTGGACCGGAAATTTCCATCTCTGGTACTGATGAACAGCTGGACCAAAGTATCACCTTCTCCACTGCTGTTATGGAGTAGGCATGTCTGAACATGATTCCAAACTTGTTCTTCTGCTCCAGCGCACCCTGTTTGTACAGAAAGACGTTAAGTATGCTGATACACAGTCTTTTTATCCTCCAGTGTTTCTGAACCCAATCCTCGGGGACCCCCATACGCTCCATGTTTTTGTTCCCTCCCAGCTCCCCACACACCTGTACCAGGTATTTGGCATGCTTGATTGTTTGGTTCAGGCATGCTGCAGACCGGGAGGGACCAAAGGTGTGGACTGTCTGGAGGTCCCTGGGGACTAGGCTGAGAAACACTGTGTTATCCTATGCTCACTATGTATGCTGCAATAAAATCATTGCTTTTTGAGAAACAATGGTTGACCTATAGGGGCAGAGAAAGAGACAAAGTTCTCTTTGGCTACAGCTAGAGGTAGTGTAGGGAAACAGACATCATTTGGTCAGTAACTAACACACACACACCTGCGTGCTGGCACAATTAATGAGTGCTCCTCTCTTCAGCAAGCCTTCGAGAAAGTGTCCACTATCGTGAGGCAGTGCCGCCACACTGAACACCTCTGTCACACCCCCAGTCATGTCCACCATGGCCTCGTGGGGGAAGCCCATGTTTAAGGCCTGGTACCCCCCCTTCAACCTGGCAAAAGGCGGAACACTGGAGCATAAACTACAAACAAGGAGGACTGAATCAAAACTTATACGATATTCATAACTATTCTTAGAACATCTGTTGATGCAGGGATCTGCATCCCAATTAGCGAGTTCAAATATGATATATAAAATTGGACAATACAACCACTGCTCGTTTAATGACCATTCACAAATACAATTCATTTTTTTACCAATCTGTACATTTATGAACAAATTTTACCATGCACACTAGAGCGAGGGAGGTCCTTGAAGTAGGATGTACAAAATATAAAAAAATCTGAACTTCATGAAGAAGAAAAAAAAAGGATGATGTCATAAGGAAGGATGATGTCATAAGGAAGGATGATGTCATAAGTACAGCCATGGTCACACCTAGGCTACCATAATTAAATTTTATTTCATCCTTGGTCTGGTGACAAGTTTAGTAGCTTAGTTGGTTATACATTATCATGGACCAACACATTATATTTCACTTTGATCATGGAATGTCTCAAACAGAAATAGCAGCATGTCTGTCAGAGTTAGACAATTATCATATTAGTGTTTGCCGATTGAAAAACAGAGGGGGAAACTAAATCACAGCTTTGAATTTGTTTTACAGTAAAAGAGATCATTACAATGAGATGATGTTGAGCTGTTAAAGAATTCTAACTTTTCATCCAGAATCAAGAAGACATAGCTATAGACTTCTAGGTAATTAGCACTACTCACTAGACAGTTAATGGAAGCAATAGACAGGAACAATGCAATTTATTTAAGGAATTTATTCAACAGCATTGTCCTGTATGCTGATACTGTGGTATGCACAGTGAAGCAGGCAATTGCAGCAGTCATCGACATCACCACATCAGAAAAACAAAAAACAAGTCATGATCTCATCACCTCAGAATAACTACTTTTATGTCAAGATCACAAGAAAAATAAGTCGTTGATAATGGGAAGAAAAAAATAATGAGAGTGTCCTCTTTGGGCTTCTGTATTAATGTGATCCTTTTGTAATATCTACCCAGCCTTTTCCATTGGATGTTCTAGATACAGCAATGTATCACATTTCAACTAGTTAAGGATGCTATCTGCCCTGGACAGAGACTCAAGAATGAAATCTCCATATTCCCTATTTTTCCCAGTATGAGAAATTTAATAACGAGTGTGTTAAAATAATCATTAATAATATTAGTGGGGTTCAAACACAAGTTAAATGCGCACTGACTTGGCATATGCCTTCTCCAGAAGCGAACTCCAGAATTCTTCTTTCACAGATGAACGCAGATAAACAAGCTGGCCCTCGCATGTTGGCAGGAAGTCATCAATCTTTACTTCCTTCCATTCTCCATACTGCCAGAACTGCAGAAAGAAAGAGGTTAACACGGAGCTGAATTGGTTGCCATTAGTCTTTACAAACCAGCAATGATTCGGGGAAATTTAGATGTCATTGTATAAAAATGTATTTAACTCCTCTGATGATTGTAACCATCTGGGGCGATTCATGCTTTAATGATCCTGAGCTATGTCGTCTGGAGCTATGTCATAGAGTCATGCCATCTGGAAGGGCCTCCCTTGGTCAACAGTCCATGGGGAAAAGCCAGACAAACTCCAATCCAATAAAGACCCTCGTGAAAGGTACCAAAGCAAGGAGGAGTAGCCTGCACAGAACACAGAATAAAGTAACTTGACGTGTTTAAAAAGGAACCCCCTACAGACTACTGGGAGACTTCAATGGCCAGGTGGAGAATGATAACGATGCCTAAAGGAACATGACTGGGAAGAATGGCCTGCAAGGTCTAAACCCAAGAGCCGCTGGTGAGCTGGATCTAGCAAACGAGGTTAGTGTTCGCTGGAAACATCTGGCTGAAGCTTCTGTGTTAGACAAATCCAACTGACACTTCCGTAAAAAACGAATGGATGATGTTCAAGGCCGGAATCATTCCAGCACTGACATGGTGGGAACCCTAGGACCCATTGGTGGTCACCACTGGTGACGAAAACTCTCCAGCGGAAGGAGGAGACCTTCAGGGCAAAGTTTACTAAGAGGTCACCTGAGACAGTCGAAAGATCCCAATGGCCAGAAGGGCAGCATCTGAGGCAGTCATGGTGGAACTAAATTATCAGACCAAGCTTGTTGTTTACCAATCAGTATATGTCCCTATCCTTACCTATGATCATGACCAATGACTAAAAGGTCATGATTGTAAGTACATCTAGCCAAAATGCAGTTTCTCTGCAGGCTTGTCAGGCCTACTCTCCTGAACAGAGATCATTTTTATGTTTCCAAATATTATTTGGAAATAACAGAGGGACTTTGAAAGAGAGCTGCTGCAGATCAAGGCGAGCCAATTGAAGTGGTTTGGGCATTTTATAAGGATGCCATCTGGTTGGCTGCCAAGGCAAATTTTCTGGCCAGGGTCCACTGGGCAGACGAACCCAGAGCAGACCCAGAACATGTTGGAGAGACTATTTCCCAGATGGCTTGGAAATATCTTGGCCTAGAATCCCCCGAAACACGCTGGAGTGCATGGCTTCTACTTAGTACACAACGTCTGATCTGATCTGCTTGGCACGCAGACTCTACAACCCTCACCAGGAAGGAGGTGTGATGAATGAATATGATGTTAAATTTAAAGGATTCTCAGCATACTGTCCATCACTGGTGGATTTAATCCAACAGGAACCAATACAGTAATTTACCAGTGATTTACAGCAAATTCTCACCAAGCATGACTTTCAAAGCATTTCACCTAATCGCCGCCTCTAGTCTTAACCTTACAAATGAATAGGGAGATTAATCTCTGCGATAGTTGACTATTAGATCTGGCAACATCTGGTGGGATCAATGAGTGAGTCGAGGGAAAAGCAAGATCCTCAAGATCATCATCATGATCATTACTTCTGTAGGTGGTGACATGGATCAGTGGACAGCACAAGGGTAGTAGTTCTGATTGTTACCTAGTCTCTATTTGATATAGATCTAGCATTTTCCTTCCATGTTCCCTGGTTTTTGTAAGTATTACCGTTTCCTCCCATAGTCCAAATATATGTCATTAAAGCAGATTGGCTTCTCTAAATTGCCCTTAGTGAGTGACTTCATGTGTGTTTATGTGCCTTGTGATGAACTGGTGCCTTGTGTGGGATGAGCCCTGTCGCTCGTCCTGTGCTTCCCAAAATAAGCACCGAGCAATGATGCAATGATGCAATGATGCAATGATGCAGTTTGTCTGTCAGCTGCTTAACTTACATTGGCTAAGTATTGTTAGTTTTTTCCAGCCTATAAGGAATTAAACATTTCATCAGTATCTACGAATACACATGCTGTCAGTATTATTAAATTATTCAATATTATTATGTACAGATACACTCATTCTGTTTGTTACATATTTTACATACCATATTTATATTCTGCTGTTATGTTATATATAGATAGTCGATTCACATATATTCTGTGTATCTGCCCTCCTACTGTGTCATGTGCACTGTGTGTGGTCCGTGTCCAACCCCCGTGTTTACACTCGCATACTTAATCTGCATCTTGTCCCTGTAATTGTGTACATATGACCCCCCCCATGTGTCTTATGTTACATCATGGTCCCAGGTGAATGACATCTCATACTACCATATACATGTGTGTGGGCTGGCTTGACTTGACTTGAATAGATCTACTTTTAAAATCGAGCTTCAAAAATAGCAGCAGAACTGTGGAAAGTTCCTATTAATAAGCTCAGAACTGACTTTAATCCATTGCAGATTTGGGCACACTGGAGGACTGACCGACCTGGAAGACAAAGCAGCCGGTGTAGCCTTCCTGGAAGCTCTGCTTGCAGGGCACCACACGCTCCAGCAGGTGGCGGTGCAGGGAAAGAGAAGTCACTACCGACAGAAACCAGCAGTCACCTGAAGAAGAGAACGGCGATGTAATCTCCATGGCATGATTTGGAATCTCAGTCACCAGATACACAATTTTAATGCTATAGAGGGCCCCCTTATAGCCCTTTGCCTTACTTACCCGCAAGAAACAGTCCACAAGCTATAGAAAACTAGCTTAAAGTGTTAATACACCAGTAAGTTTCTTGGTAATAACATTTCCAAACATTTCAGTCTTTCACCAAGGAGTCATGGAGGCCAGCAGTCATTTAATGTAAGCCTTCATTAAGTAACATAAAAATCAGGTCCAAACTGCCTTGCGTTCGTCTTATTATATTATAGATCCATCGTGGGTGCAACACAAATATTTCAGCACTAGGCCATCATCAAAGGATTGAAGGGGATTCAAGGGATTTACTCAGCACATACAAGGTATGGAGTCAGGCTCTAACCTGCAGTGAAATGCAAGGTGGTCAGGTCATCCCTGCCATGATGAGAAGAGCGGAAGGCAAATAGGCAGAAGGGTAACGATGTAATAAAGACAATAAGGAACAGGGAGTTATATTGAGGGCAAACAGAGCAGAAATGCACAACACAGTGCAAATAAGGTGCGAGGTACATACACGAGGAGTGAATGTTAAATGACAGCCATCGATTAAGTATTAAGCACAAGACTGTAGCCATGCAGTCAACATTGGGGGGAACCAAGGCCATAATTATAATATTCATTGGGAGGACATTATGAGCACATCTAAATTTGGGGGGGGCATGTCCCTCCCAATGTATATTATGATTAAGGCCTCGATTAAGCAATCTGATGGTGTGGCTGTAGAAGCTCCTGAACCTCTCAGCTCTCACAGAGACAGCAGAAGCGCTTACCCGACCTCAGCCAGCTAAAGAGGCAGGTGTAGCAGCTCCTGAGCCTCTCGGCTCTCACTGAGAGACAGCAGAAGCGCTTACCTGACCTCAGCCAGGTAAAGAGGCAGGTGTAGCAGCTCCTGAGCCTCTCGGCTCTCACTGAGAGACAGCAGAAGCGCTTACCCGACCTCAGCCAGGTAAAGAGGCAGGTGAAGCAGCTCCTGAGCCTCTCGGCTCTCACAGAGACAGCAGAAGCGCTTACCTGACCTCAGCCAGGTAAAGAGGCAGGTGTAGCAGCTCCTGAACCTCTCGGCTCTCACTGAGAGACAGCAGAAGCGCTTACCCGACCTCAGCCAGCTAAAGAGGCAGGTGTAGCAGCTCCTGAGCCTCTCGGCTCTCACAGAGACAGTAGAAGCGCTTACCCGACCTCAGCCAGGTAAAGAGCTGCAGATACTGTGTCCATAAGAAACTGTTCTTCCATAGTTGAGGGAACTGGGATGTATTTAAATACATCTGAAATGGAATTATCGTCATATACTACACCTTTGTTAGTCACATGTCTGTTAAAATATCACTAAGTTTTTGGGGATTGTTTTTTATTCAATAATATCCACCACGATAAATAATTCAGGTAAATTATTAATTGTATCAAACTCACCACTCGCTTCTTTTTTCCATTTAAGATTTCTGACTGGGGCCATTTCGGCCTTGACCATTGGTCAATAAACCATTGGTGAATAAACTTTGGTCCTGTTGTTTATGTAAATGTGTTTACTAACATCAACTACTTCTTTTACATGAATACCTTGAAATGGTATCAGGGCTTTTCAATTCTGGCCCTTGATTCCAGATCCAGGCCTTGTTTTCAGTTCTCCCAGGTACTTAGTTTAAGAATGACTGATTCTGATTGGTCAGAGGCTTCACACCTGGCTGACAGGTACAGGAAGCTGGAGAATCAGCAGGGCTCAAACCTTGAGGATTGTGATTTGAATAGCCCTGATATAAGTCATGTCTGTCTGGTTTGATTATAAATAGATTGCTGAATAACCGGCAACAATGACATCTTTGATTGGCAAAGACTCACACCTGGGTTTGAACAGCTGGCCTAAAGGTTATCCCAAAAACCTGCATACACACTGGCCCTTTGTGGATAAGATTGGCCGCCCCTGGTTTAAATGAATAGATCATTGTTTCCCAATCCAGTCCTCAGGGACTCATAGGTCCATGTTTTTGTTCCCTCCCCGCTAGTCCACATTTTTGCTCCCAGCTGGGAGGGAGCAAAAATGGGGACTGTCTGCGGGTCCCCAAGAAATAGGGAAACACCGGTATAAATGAATTACAGATCTACAAAACCCGTGGCTCACTTACTCAAGCTTCCCTGACACACGTCCATGCGCGTGGCTCCGCCCACAATGAACTGCGGTGATTGACAGATATCCTGGCAACAGAGAGAGTTTGCTTAGACATCACAGACAAATCCGTCTGCTAACTGGAAAAGTTATGTCTGGACAAAGCCGCAATGACATCAGCTTGCAAGCAGCATAGTTTAAACGCAACAAACTCGCAAACTTTTCGCAAGTCCGTTGCATCTCTTCTTACAGACCTTGATTTAGTCAGCTGGCCGTTGAGTCACGTTATATTATGCCAGGCAGATTCATATTTATCTGCAATTTTAATATGTTGCACCAGCTTTTAAAATATGACATAACCAATGAAAATTGGTCAAATATGTAGGTGTTTAGTTGTCATAGAAAGGTCCATGGCAAAGGCAGTCTATTTACAAAATGCATACTTATTGTAACTGTCTGTTGTCACTTTATTTCATGGCAACGACTTTTAACAGTCAACGCTGTTGAGTTTAATGTTACAGGACACTGGCACCGACATTTGGGAGGTACTTGGTATGTTTGCATATACGCAAACAATTTATCATGTTTAATTAATTGATTACCGACCAATAGGTCTATATTAATTAGGCTACTTTAGTACTTCGAGTAATAAATTGGCACGCAGGATTGCATTAAATTGGAAAATGGATCAACTTGGTTTACCTTAGGTCGCTTCCACACAATGTTTGCCTGTTGCTGCATGTTCCCGTAAGGAAATGTGGTATCGACGAAAAGTCCATCGTTAGCGTAATTAGTATTAGAAAATGCCGGGGCAGACGGAGCCAAAGCTGCAGAGCTTCCCAGGGGCAGGCGCGGTGGTCCGGCAGGAGAGCTGCTTTTGTCCGGAGTTTTGGTTTTAGTCTTGGACATGGTGGACCTGCATTCGCCCCAGTTTGATCTCTTACCCAGGACGCGTTGGCGGTTCACTGTGTTTACGCGGAAGACGTGTTCTTGTGAAAGATTCAATCAGATAAATACTATTAAGGGAATGTATTTAAAATAATACACCATAGAAGTTATTTAGCACTATAAGATATGCCCAAAATCCGAGACTTGCGTTCAGTACTGATTAACAATAAAACTTTACTTCATAAACTTTTACCTTTTATTAAATTCACAGAAACCTAATACCTGTTCAAGAGGCCACGCCCATTTGAAAGAGCGCCGCACCACAGCGCACCTGAATTAAGAAGTATTGCTATAATAAAGTCAGTATATATAATCGCTTATTTTATAACAGCAGGCTCGCACGCGCGTTTAGGTAAGATGTTGCCACCATGTCAAAATACTATCCTTTAATATGAATAGTCTAAGTAGCTCACCCGTCCCTACTAATTCCGGAAAACATGAAAACAATAAGCGAATATTTGTGTAAAAGGCATTATGTTAGAAGTACAAGCATATTCAATGTCGAATGTTAGGGAAATTAAGCGATCGAAACGTTAAACCCGGATTGTGAGTGTAGTTGACAAACATTTTGCGAAATCGTTTGCAATATATAAACAGGAAATAAACAACTTCCGCTAAAGGACATGCATGCTGTCCTTCCAATTCAAATATTGTAACGTGTTTTAACGTCTGTATGGCCCACATTAATGTAGTGTGCACATCACGGACACCCGTCTAAGGGTTTTCGGGTTATTAGTGATGAGAACAGAATACCGTAGGGAACTGGGATCTGAGTCCTGCCTGCATCAACACTATCCCTTATATGCATTATTCGACAGGGGAGTGAATCGCTTTAACCGAATTGACATTTCAGCAAATATAAAAACGCGATACCTTCTGTCGGCTTCAGCTTCAGACATAGCCGTGTGATAGTGCTGAAGGACAGACACGTTGGGCACTTAATAGGAGAGTTGCTAAATACTGTAAAAGTGCTATACCTTAAAAAATACCTCCAAGGCTGGACTGGCATTTTTCTGGTGAGCCAACAAAATTGATCTTGGGGGACCCCAAACAGTCAGGGGCTCATTTAAAATAACAGCCCAGCCCTGGATACCACAAAACCATAAAGCTTCACAGAGTTGGGGCTGCTTCCATGGCCGTCGGGGCATTACTAATATCCAAGGCCAGTGCACAAAGACACAAGCGCTGGCCGTCTGAATTGTGGGAGAAAGTAAAATCATGCCTTCTGCTGCTGTTCCAGACAGCGAAACATGTGGCTACAAGTGAGTGCATGCAACACACCGAGAGGGTGAAGTCGTTTAGATGGTATTTGGTTAAAACACTCAACCCCAGAAGAAGTTAATTCTAAGGATGCAAAAGTGGGAAGTGCCTGGTACCGTCTAGGTGATGAAGGGGCCCGTAAGCGAATGTCTACATATGACTGCTAGGAACTGGGAAGCCCCTGACACAAAGAACAAGCTATTATCAATGATAACTCCAAAAAATCCCTATATTGTACGTTGGGATAGTTCTCATGGGAAACTGCTTGACAAGGTCTACTTTTGCGCTCCTCCTGATGGAGATCATAGGTTTGTCTGAAGATTATTGACAATCATATGACTTTTATCAGTATATTAACATTTATGTAAATAACCAAGAACCATTTCAACTTCAGATGGAATTATAAGAATGCATTGATGTGGGCGAGTTATTTAGATAATGATCCAGGAAGAAAGACGGGACAAATCATACCCAGCGATCGTCAACCTGTCTGTACACGAACAACAGGGTACGTGGCAGGGAATAAAAAATGCTGCCTACTTTTTAAAATACCATATCCATGGTAACAATTGCATTTTGATGACTGTCATAATTCACTAGTGTTGACCTTTGGTCACACCAAGTTTCAGTTTCACACTGAATTCCCAAATACAAAATTGATATATAAAAGGCTAGTTAACCATTAAACGCAGGACCTAGTTGGCTGTCATTTGACATAAATGTAACAAGACACAATGCAGGAACATTTATGTGGAACATAATCATTCAGATTTCAATTGTGTATGTGCTTTACCTCTTCACATTGGAGATCGAGAAGTAATTTGAAATTTAGATCCTAGATTAATTGTAGAGTAAATGGAAAAAACGTATTTCCCAAAAATTTAGCATTAAATTTTAGTTACATATACATGCATAACATCAAAAATTCACAATAGGAATTACACATTTTTCATAAAACAGGACATACTGGACAGCATATCAGACGTCTTGCTTCAACATGTAGAGCTTAGATTAAGTAGTCCTCCTTTATTCATGTAACAAAAAAGAAACCAATTCCACAGTCTGTTTCTTGTTCCTTTGGTTTTTCAGGACTTTAAGACACATTTAATGTGTGATTAAGTTGCGATTATAAAAAAGTCTTTAGTTTTGGGTAGGTGCCACAAAACCGTGTTTAGACTTGCTTGATCAGTATCTGGATTACACAAAACCTTAGTAATCTTAGAACTAAGAATAACTTTATGCATCAACCCCAGGAATCAGATTTAAAACTTGTCCTTCATGGCAAACTGTTCAATCCAGCTTTTTTGAAATGAAACTGCATTGATCCCTGTGGGGAAAATTCTCTTCTCACCTACCCCATCTTGCTCTCCGCAAGAGCGAACTTGGCAAGTTGCCGCCTGTAGCAGCACCCAGGGAAGCTGGGGGGGGGGGGTAAGGGCCTCGGTCAAGGGTCTGTAGATGAGCCGAAGCTGGGCTCAAACCAACGACCTTCTAATCACAGGCATAGAGGCTTAGCCCAGTGAGCCACATGCTAATGCTGACCTCAGACATGTATACATGGAGGTTCCATGTGGTTTCCCTGATTTCGGTGACATTCCCACTCTCTCTGATCACCTACCTGCATAGGCACGGGAAGACGTGTTGAGCTCAGGGTGCTGAATGTACAAATGACCAATAGACTTTAATGAATTTCCTTTGTATCATTGGTAGCTGCCAACAGCTAAGAAACTCTGAGCCACTGCAAGCTCATTAGCATAATGCTATGTTATTCTTTGACGAAACAGACACTACTGCCTACTTGTGATATTTATACTCCTGGTCCTCCATGCTGGAAGTCAATAAAGCTGTTCCTTGCAATTTACATATAAAACTGGGAGAATCCTTAAAGCTTAACCTAATGTGTTCCAATTAAGAGGGGGAGGATGCACTGATACAGCACATTTCCACACCCAACATACGACAAACCACCTCATGGGCTAGAACCTGAGTGCAGCCATGCCGCCAGTTGGAATGAAACAGAAAAGTGTGAAGTTCTTACTGTGGCTGGAGTGCCAATCCCGCCACCAACCTCCAGTATTAATTTTAACATTAAAATAATCTTAGTAACATTTCAGGACCTCCATCCATTTTCCAACCCGCTGACATTTCAGGACCTATTGTTTGTAATTGTTTAAAAACAACACTTTTTAATTACAATGGACAAGTGGTCTTGATAGCTGTTTTAATAACTCTGTTTATTGCAAATACCAGTTACATAAAATGCATTAGACGGTAAAATTCTCAGAGAACCTGCACTGTGTTTATGCACCTGCATGTCTGTGTAGCTGGGAGTCACTGGGAGGTGGCCATGATACTGGACACGCCTGTGGAGAAACGGACAGTTTGAGATTACAGACAGACTCAAAGCAAAATTGAACCACAATACAAAGGTCATTCCCAAGTTCAGACGGATTGCTTAAAATCCAACAGACATCTAATTTAGCTGCGGGGTTATGGGCTATGAGTGACACCAGGTGGCATGACTGGCTATTAAAACCAAAGGTGTATAACACAAACGGGCTCGAGTTGTTTTTGCAAACCGTTTACACGAGGGGGGAGGTGGGGGTGGGGGAGGCTTAGGCCAAGCAAGAGGAGGACGTGTCTTGTGGCTAGGTGAACTTCTTGCAAAGCACATCTCTTGCAAAATCAGAGACAGGTCCCTTACAGCAAAGGTCAAATTACAAACACTGTCAAGCAGTAAACAGAGACCTGCACACACACCCATGACGTAGATAGACGCTCGAGGTACCTACTTTCGAAATCAATCTTTTCCACGATGTTTTTAGGCTTGATGCTCTCCTCCTGGTTGAAGATGAAAATCTGTCCGTCCTCGTTCTCGGTCCAGCCATATTTACTCATCCAAGGCTTCACCTGAGTGTCTGTACGAGGCCATAAAGTCAGCGAAACGGCGGAGGCGGCTTGATACCACTAAAGGATTGCAGCTCAACGCACTGTATGCAATTCAACTTCTGCATAATCTAAAAGGGGGGTGACAGTCTTATCCACAAAGGTCCACAGTGTGTGTGGGCTTTCGCTGCAACTCCCTAATTAGATTACTAATCAGAGGACTGATTGGCTGAAGAGTCCTCACACCTGGGTTTGAACAGCTGATGTTCAACCGTTCTGGTTATCCCAAAAACCTGCATACACACTGGCCCTTTGTGGATAAGATTGACCACCCCTGATCTAACAAAGTACACAGTTCTGTGCTAAGCTTCATGGAATTAATTTTCATTAAAAAAAAATTACATTTGTGACTGTTAGCCTGCAGCAAATCCATATTTTATGAAGGTATTCACACCAGCTTTGGGAGAAGGCCTCACCTAAGGGGTCTCCAAGCATTTCCGCAAGCAGTCGACGTTCAATATTCTGATATGTGATCCCCACCACATGGCAAATGACTGCAAGGAGACAGAGAGGGAGAGACTTATGCCTTATCCACACATACACGGGTATATTTTAAAACGTACCTTTTTCTATACGTCTTGGGCTTTTGTCCACACGTAAACGGCGTCTCAGGTCACTGAAAACGGAGCTTTTGCA
>JAODJW010000036.1:8185951-8204391 GCA_026777045.1 Hyperopisus bebe | reverse complement strand
AATTGCAGGAAGCTCCAGACGAGGCACAGTGAAGCAGGACTGCAGATGCAGCCACAGTCGCTCTTCAGATTACAGGTAGATACTGTCAAGGAAGTGATGTGGCGTTTTTGATGTGCTCCAAGATTAAAAAACAAGAGAGCAGATATGCTGCAGATATGCCCCAGGCAGATACACAGAATCTGCACCACTTTCAAAGCCATATTGTAATAGGAATAGAATAATTGTATATTATAGATAATAGTATATATTTATTAGGGTACAGCCCACCCTTCACAACTATGACCAGAATAAGCAGTTGAAAGAATACATTATAAATTTATATATAATAATTATGTATAACTGGGTTTTTTGTGCATGTCTCATTGGTGTGTGTGCATGTGTGTATGAATATATATATATATATATATATACCATGCACATGCAACAATGTGCGTATCTGTAGTGTTCCAGGCAAACAACATTAACTTAACGTACATGCTGCTTGTAGTCTATACTTCAGTTTTTTTTTGTGGACAAAAGCACTTATTAGCTGAGGTACACAGTGAATACCCAAGACAAATACCCAAGATGTGCAGGAAGTTCAGCAACAGGTGAAAATTAAACAAACAGTATGACAGGGCATAAGCAAGTGCGACATTATTGAGTTGGCTGGCAGGAACGCCCAGTAAGGGAGACGACGGATCATACTCACTCCCGACACGTGCTAGCATTTACTGAAGCAAATTGGTTAAAATACACTTTTCAGGATTGTAATAGATATTTTATATTTTAAAGCCTTTTTCTGTTATGGGATATTAGTATTTTTAGGGGTTGTATTAAAGGATTTAATTAGTCTTAAAACTAATCCTACAATACCGTCGTGTCAATGGTAACCATCTGCTATCTGCATGTCACCTTATAATACAGGGAAATGTTTGTAGGCTGTAACTCTTTAATAATAATGATCCTTTATTAATTCTCTTTTTGCCTGTCCATCGCGCTCTCTGTGAGACACAGACACATATGTAGGTGAGAGCTAGCTTGCCAGTAAAGGTCAGCTACCTGCCACAGTGTCCGGGGGGCTGGTGGTTAAGGATTTTGCCCCGGTGCCCACAAACATGTGACTATTTCACGGAGGCCAGACATAAACCAGTGACCTTCTGTTCAGAGACACAGAGGCTTAGCCTTCCGAGCCATATGCCACCCACAAATATGACTATATAGGCTATAATTTCAAAACATTCTATTATTCTATTATTATTCAAAACAAAGTCAAAAACAGCTCATTGAGCAGAACAATTTTTAAGCTGCTCAGCATGGACTAATGCCAAATCACTGTAGCAGTTTCTGTTAGCAAATATGTGTGCAAGACCTTGTATGAAGTTATGAAAGGGATGACATTTAGTATGAGAAATTCACACATCGTAGAGTAATTCACCCAGGAGTAAGAATGTACATTGAGTAGGCCTTATTCTCAAACATTTTGGAGGTGATGTCTTTATTATATGCTTAGAATTTAAGTTCAAGACATTGACTGAATGAGACAAAGTAATAATAATTCTTTATCAAGTGCCCAAGAGGGTAACAATCTGAATTAAATCAGAATTAAAAAGAAAAATTGCAGCAGTAATTCACATTCACATTGGACTTCTAGTCGTTGGGCACCATCAGAAAAAAATGGCACACCATTCATGCATTAATTCCCAACTGTTCAGTGGTAGGACCTAACAGGCGTTTTGCAAATACAGTTTTATTTTATTAGCTATCGACTGTTAGGCTTCATTTGTCATTAACAATAAGCTGCTGTATTTTGTTCCCCAAATGGCTTCAAAGTAAACATGTATACACAGTGAGAAAGCCCGAGCAGAATACTGATAAATGGCTACGGCAGAGATTCTCAACCCGTGGGGGGGTCACGACAACTTCTGAACGGCCTAAGAGGCAGAGTTGGAAATGTAAGCATTTTAAAACCTGCAAGCTCCTATGCTGGTCCACGATCAGATTTCCCAGCCCCAATCCTAGAGTTAAATTAAACGGGCTCTTGAGTCTGCAACTGCTTAGCGCAAAACTGGTGAGCACTCAACCAATCCAAGAAGCCAAACCACAGATGCTTAATTTAAAATTCACTGGCACATCCAATCAGATTTATGCCATAGGAATTCATTAGTGTAAATTGCAGATTGAACTGCAGGCTTGATCATAGCGTTAATGTAAACCTATTCTTGATATAGGGTCGTGACTGAGCTGACGTGGTAAAAAATGGGTTGCAGTGCAAAAAAGGTCGAGAACCACTGGGTTGCAGGATATCGATGGAATATGGAAAGCCAAATATGGACTACCAAAAGAAAATGACATCATTTTGATTAACGACCTGCACCTGCCACATAGGAAAGACCGCAGGGAATCCCTACATTATGACAGTGATGATTCTTCCTTTATTTGCCTGCAGCCCTCTTTGCATCGTTCAAAAATTCACTAGACAAATTTGGATACCTGCGTTTGCTCTGTGCAACAAACATGAATGATAAATACTTTCAGGAACAAAGTGTCACGTCTCTTGCTAAACTCACATCAAATACTTGACAACACGGTACTGCGTAGCTCTGATGCTATTGCAGAGGAAACCACGATGGTTTAAAAAGGCTCCACATCATGGCAAATAGTACTTGTTTGTTTGTTGACCTTTACATCTTCATACTCTGGATCCCAACCACCGTCACCCTCTGCATAAACTTTCCGCTGTTTATATATGAGGGTCCACAGGCTATTAATAACCTGTGTTGTCTCACATTGTAAGAAAAATAGACGAAATATGATGACAGGCACTTATTATGACTAATCTGTTTACATTTAATTGCTGTCAACTACTGACTTCATCAATGGCTCAACCCTGTGAATTTAGAGTGTAAAAAGTCTGAAACAGTAATAATGCACTGTTTGGAAATTAATACAGTACTTATATTTCGCATAACAAACACCACAGCGTAAATTTCTAGAAATGCAAGGTCGTTGCTGATTATTAAGAACATAATTCAGATATGTTCTAAGTAGGGCGCCTTACCGTTAACTCACTCACGACATTGTGGTCACCATGTTTGTCACTTAGTGCATTGTTTGCTCTATGTTTAGAGTTATGGAGTCAGCAGTGGGTGGATTGTGGTGTTCAGTAAAGGACGTTCCAAGTCAGAAAGTTCCACAAGGAGGGCGGTGGGACAAGGAGTGGTCTTTTCCGAAGCACTCTCATTATTATTTACCGGCTATTTCTGATCGTATACACAGTGACACCTTTTTAATTGGGGTTGCCAGTTGGGGGTGGGGGCGGTGGGTGCAGTTATATTTAGAAGCGAGAGAGAATTGAAAATGATCCTAAGCCAATAATTTGTTAATCAGTCCAGGCAGTAAGAACTCCCAACTGGGGTGGGGGCATTCGATAATACTTACCAACTTGGGGACGGGATCAGTGCCGGTAAATCAGTTGGGCAGATTTATTGGGGATATAATCAGTAATGAACAAAACATTAATACATTATAATACCTGATCTAGTTATGCTACAGTTAATACTACAATAAATCAGCAATTACATCATAATCAATCATTTTTATTTATTATTTTTTTTACCGACAGGGCTTTGGGGGGGCTAGATGCCTTGGCAGATTCAGGGGGCCCAGCACTTGATAGCAGCCCCTGAATATATGAAATAATACATAAAATTGGGTGGGGGGGGGGCAGAATTTCTAGGTCATTCAATTCAATAGAGTATGCCTTAATATAATATTAAGATTTAGAATATGAATTCATTTTATATATTCTAATGCATTACACCAAAAGCTTTCAAATTTTACCAGTGTTACAGTGTCCAGCTTCTGAACTATCAGGATTAGAATCAAGAGTAAACCCTTACAGCAATTAACAGCTCATTGGCCAGCCTGGGACTAGTTACAGTTAAAACAGGAAACACAAAACTACTGAACAATACAGAATAGTTTTATAGAAGCTTGGCAGAATTGTTACACGTCTGTGGACCCTTAATCCTGAACTCCATAGGCACCACTACATAAGTGTCTGTGTGTCATGGAGAGTAAGATGGAGTAGGTGAAAGGAGAATTTCCCCATGGGGATCAATAAAATGTCATTATAAATGACGTAAAATGTCTATAACTACTGGTTTTTACAGTTGCTCATAAGGAACATGAGAAGGAGAGCAGGAAAATGTTGAAGGGTAGAGTGTCACCGATTCATGTAACGCAAAGACACTGAGAGAATCTTGTCATCCTGTGATTTCAGGCACGGAACAAGCAGAATGGAGATATGGCCGCTCTCAAGATCATCAAGATGGAACCAGGTGTGTCTCGTTCTCTCGTGGGCCACCATTGCACAGATCGTAGGCCAACTATTGAATAATCATTTGAATACAATCAGAATATTAGAACATTCAAAAATATATGTAACCTCAGGGAATGGTTCAGAAACACTGTGACTATAATATTAAGACAGTGTTCGTCTGGATAGTACTTGGGGGTTATTTTCAGATAGATTTTTTCTGACATGTTTAATAGTTAATTTCCACAGACTCAGTAAGGTACACATCTGGGCACAAAGGTATACATAAGGTATACATAAGGTATGCATAAGGTATACATAAGGTATGCATAAGGTATACATAAGGTATGCATAAGGTATACATAAGGTATGCATAGGGACAGATGTGTCAATGTGGCCAACCTTTCTACAGGCCTTTCTGGTTCAGATAAACTGAATATATAATAGAAATTTAATGTATGCTTATTATTTAATAACCTTCCAACCACTGATCTTGGTCAGGGGAGGCCTGGTGCCTATTCCAGAAAACATACACCACAAACCTTGGATGGGATGTCAATACACCACAGGGCACATATACTCATTCATATTTTATGAATCAGTTTAACACCATGACTTTGGACTGCAGGAAGACACCCGAATGACCAGAGATGGACATTTCAGGTTCAGAAAGATTAAGATTTTATTTCAACCAACCAGTTGAGTACTCTGTGACTGTGACTCTGTTGGTTGAAACAAATTTTTTGTCTGAACTTTCATGTTTAAAAAAGTTAATACTGCTTGGCAGCGGAAAGGTGAGATGGCAGACTACTTCTGTGTAAATTGACTTGCTGGGCCTTAAAAAACATTGCAGTTTTATATTAATTCTCCTAAAGGCAAAAAGGGAATTAATTTACAAAAAAGCACATATGGTAACAAGCTGGATATCTGGGGTGGTACTTTTTTCATTGCTTAATTCCTGTAACACATAACAGTGTACTAACCACATTATACATAAAACTGAAAATACTCATACTGTAATGCACTGAGGCATATGGGTAATTTCAGGCTTGATTCATAGGTTTTGTTAAGCTCAGTCAAACTACATGAGATGTGTAGCTCATTCTTTTCTACCCTCACAGTTAGAACTCATTTTGGGTGTCATCTGAGAAGCCCATAATTATATCTTTTTTTTTTTTTAACATTTTCCGATATATCACCCGCAATTCGCCCCCATATCACCACAAAAGGGTCCCATACAGGGGTATAGTCTGCATAAACTGACCCAGATAAATCTTCACAATGTAATTTTCAACCATAAAGGGCAACTAGAGGCCATCGCATTTTACAATAATAAATTTCAGTGTAAATATCATTTTCAGTATACCTTTTATTAATTTTTAGAATTTACTCATTCACTCTCGCATCCTCATGTATTTTTTAAGTGTACATCAGGACACTTTGGTGAGGGGGGTTGAGTAAAAAAAATATGCATTAACTTTAGCTTGCCAACATCCCTACTAATTTTTCACTCTGAAAAATGAAGAATCTAATATCAAATCCTGGTTGGTCAGGCCGTTCAAGCTGATTGGTTAACTGGGAAAAGTCTAGAGCTGGGATTGGCCAAGAAGACACCGTGCATATCATTGCCTAATTGAATGTCTAGACAGGCGGTGATCTACGTATCTGTACTGAGAGATAAATGTGCAACGTAATGTTCTTTTTTGTTGCAGTCTGACATGGAAATTATTATACTAGCCAACATTTAGTTTTTCGTACTCAGACAGAGGGGTGAGCTTAATTTCCAGCCCTGGCCCCATATTTAAAGAGTAAACAGAAAAAGGCACCAACAAAGTGTCATACATTGGGTATGCATGAAGGCCATAGAAAGATAAACATATTTTGCTTGCAGAAGTGGCAGCGCATTGTATAATGAAAAGGCTGCAAACAAGATTGGTGGATTTTTAAAATGGCGTAGGAGCAAAAGGGATTTCCCTGCCATTTATGGTATCAATGAAACATGCTGTCTACAAAATACACTTTAGTCCCCACTTTACACCATTCATATATCAGGTATGTGTTTTAGCTGTGGGGGAGGGTTAGCAGGGAACAAGTGTGAGTCACAGGATATGATGGGGGGGGGACACAGAGAAAGGGTTAGAATGACATGAAACCAGGTTTCGTGAGCACTTACAGTTACAAAACAGTGCAGAAGAGGACAAATACACCAAACAAAGTCAAAAACAAAACAACATGTGATGAAGTAGTTCTTCAAAGTTATCCAAACCATGTCTCTGTTCAGTACAGATTGTACGTAATACTGCTGCAATTATATAGACGTGGTATAAATAGGACAAGCAGTGTCACGCTGATGGGAATTTTATACACATCACATGAGAAGCAAATAAATGAGTAAACATCTTCCACATGAGTGATATAGCTAATGAATAACTTGACTGTGCTTTATTACAGCTCATTCATTCATTATTAAGTAGGCTAGTTAGGTTGAAGAATCGATTTTTTTTTTTATTATTCTGACGCCATGTTGCTGCACGATCCCTACAGAGGATGACTTTTCGGTGATCCAGCAGGAAATCGTGATGGTGAAGAGCTGCATGCACCGCAACATCGTAGCTTACTATGGTAGCTATATCCGGTAAGGCGCCGCTGATGAGGTGCAGTAAACATGACCAGAGTAAAAAACCGTGCTGGTATCAAAGAATGTGTGCTGTTCATTGTAGTGCCTGCATTCACAGACACACTCTTTGCTACAACAGCGCCAGAAATGGTAGCAATCACGTTATATGTCCTGTTGATTGCTGTTGCACCAAAGATGCAACCAAAAGTCTTGCAAATGGTAAATAAATAGACATGGATGAATCATTGAATAACTTTCATTTAATCTCTGTATGTTTACCCACTGGGTCATTATAAAAGTCATTTACTGGGAAAACACCAGATTATATAGCTTTTATAAAAATTCAATAATCTGTATAGCAAAAAATAAAAATAATGCACTATATATTTTATAATGCAGTAGATCTGTTTTAGTCCCAAGAATCACAATATCTTCCATCCAGACCTCCACAGGGTATGAGGCAGGGGTACATCCTGGATGGGATGCAAGTCACACACACACACACACACACACACACATTTGTAATTATATCTTTGTGGGGACTTTCCATTAATTTCTATGGGGAAAAATCATATCACAACACAACGACCTTAACCCATACCCAGCCCTAACCTTAACCATAAGTAGCCAAACAGAATACAAGACTTTTGGCATTTTTAGATTAATTTTGCATTCACAGATTTTTATAAAATTGAGGTTATCCTTATGGGGACCGAAAAAAATGTCCCCACAAGGTAAAAAGTTACAGATTTTTATCACACTGTGGGGAAATCCCCTACAATGTAATAATTATAAAAGCACAGATGTATACAGAGACACATTTAATACAATTTAAGGATAGCAGTTCATCTACACGCATGTGGGAGGGACCTGATAGAATCACACATGAACACAAGGAATACATGTAAACTGTGAACACACAGTCAGTTTAAGAATCAAATCCACAATCCTGGAGGCATGAAGCTCCAGGTCTTAATGCTATATTCCTGGTGCCCCACAGTAAGTCTTTGGGCTACATATACACCACTGGAAAAATGGCTAAATTAGCTGCATTCATGTGATAATTGATTAGTTTTGATGTTTAGAACTTAGAAAACACTATTACCTACCTACAAGTTTGTATATAAAAAAGCATTGTCTTACATTATTGATGATGAAGCACTATGATTTCCAGTCAAAAAGAAGGTGATATATGTCTGAGTGACCCCATTTCCTTGCAGAAACTAAACCTCATTGTATGTTGGTTTCATAGAGCTCAACTAAAAGTAGACATTTTTTATGTTTTGCAGGCTATGCACAATTTCATGCACATAGAGAATTCTGTTTCGGATTTAGATGATGTTACAGGTGGATTTATGTTTAACAATGGATATAAATCCATCCATCTTATAACTGCCCATCCTGTTTACGGTCACAGAGAGGCTGATGCCTATCCCAGAATGCACAGGGCACAAAGCTGGGGTACACCCTGGACAGGAGATCGAACACTTCAGGGCAATTTTGAGATGGCTTTCTAGCCTAATTACATGTCTTTGGCCTGGGGGGGGGGTAACCCAAAAACACAAAGGGAACCCATGGAACACAGGGAGAACATGCAAACTGTACACATCAGATGGTGGGTTGATTCAAAACCCAAACTCTAGATGTGCCGGACCCACTGACTGACTATGCTGCCCTCAATTTTATTCATGACTTGAGTTAATATCCCCATTAAAAATCATAACATGTTATTTGATATAGCTACTTCGGTTATTTATCAGTTTCCAGACACTAATATCTTACTGTACTGTGTCTGGATCCAGGGCCAACAAGCTATGGATTTGTATGGAATATTGTGGTGGAGGCTCTCTCCAAGACATCTACCATGGTGAGTAATGGGGCTTCATAGTACGGGAAGCTGAGATAAAGTGTTTGAAAAATGAATGACAAAAATCCAAAATACATCAGATCAACAGGCTCTCTGTGTTAGATTGTCACATACCGCCCACTGCCCAGCGGTGACTGCATGTCTCCTGCTCTGGGTTCAGGCTAGTTATAATGGGTAAAATGGTTATGATGGTTAGCTTCCTCACATGTAATTTGTTCTGCTGCAGTCACAAATATCTTTGTAATTCACATGCAGATGCACATGAATACAGATGTATTTATTTGGCAGACACATTTGTCCAAAGTCACATAAAAAGTGAGGTGAACTGCATATTACAAATATATAGCAGTCAATGAGTCAGCTAGACAGCTAGGCTGAGCTTCCAGTGAATGTTAATTTCAAACATAGCAAGAACCAAATATGACAATTATTCAAATAAAAAACGACTAGGTGCAACACTAAGAGCAGTCAGGGACATAAGACACCAGCAGAGCAACACAGGATTTAGACTAGAAGAGAAAGGTGATATACATATATAGATAAACCACATAAACAGATTCTGTAAAATGTAATAATTTTAGCATCCAATGTTGCCTTTTCTTTGCAGTAACTGGACCTCTGTCAGAGCAGCAAATTGCCTATGTGTGCAGGGAGATGCTAACGGTAGGGAACAACAGCCCAACAAGCAGAGGTGGAAATTTTGGGTCCAGAAAGTAAAAATCTAGGCCAAGATTTTGTTTCAACCAATCGATTGAGTATGAAGAATCACAGTGTCAGAGTACTCAGCTGGTTGGTTAGAACAAAATCTTGGTCTGGATCTTTACTTTCTGGACTGGAAATTTCCACCTCTGCCAACAAGGGGGTACTTACAGGTCCCACCTGGCTGTCAGGATTGACTGTTACAATCTGTCCCCTCTGATCATTTCAACAGGGTCTTGAATATCTGCATGGACAGAAGAAGATTCACAGAGACATTAAGGTAAAGCCGCACAAGGCCACAGATTTAAGGAGTGTTGCATTGCTGCTGCACTGCACGCATGCTCTGCCTTCCTGCCCACACATTCATAATGCACCCGCAGACTTTGGTACATCCTCACCACAGGATTGTACTAGAAAATGCAACCAGGTAGCCGAGTTGCAGCAGTGAGTGAAGACCTGCAAACTGGAGCATGTATCTTTTTGCAGGGCACGCCCATTCTTTATCCAGATGAATAAACTGTAGCCTTTTCACATTCCTTAGCATTGCCCGTTGCACACAACCGCACATTCTCTGCAAAATGCAACAGAGCATGAAGGAATGCAGGTCGTTCTACGTGTACCGCATTCACATGCAAACTCAGAGACGCACGCACTCCCCATATACTCTGAAAACCAGGTTTGAAACGTAGTTTATCAGCTAAGAATATGACCATCTGGTTAAATGAATCTTGACTTTTTATCTTCCAGGGTGCAAATATTCTTCTGAACGACCAAGGAGAAGTGAAGCTTGGTAAGTTGTGTCTATGAAGGTCCTGCTCCTGTTACTGGTTTGCATATCTATTTATTAACCATCGAGATGTACACCCTTCATACTAAATAGGGTTCAGATGGCCTTATTTTCTTTTTGTTCTTTTTGACCTCATATCAGCCACAGCTATCTTAGATCTATCTTATTTCAGCACACCTAATTATAAAACTACATATCAGCATTTTAATCTATCGGCATTTCAAGAGCACTTGTCAGTGTTACATGCTCATCTTTTCAGTATGATGCTAGTCCCTATTGTAGCATCAATGTCAACAATGGACTTCAAGTGCTTTCAGAACAGTGCTTTGATGAAGAAGTTTGAAATATAAGCACATGACATCTATCAAAGTTTAATTACCACATGAATTAAACCACACAATTATCTGCATCAGGTAGTCAGGATCACTGTAACTCAAGTGACGTTGAGAGTAATCGCTGTTTTTTTTTCCCACCTCCATCCGTTCAGCGGACTTTGGGATTTCCGCGCAGATCACAGCCACATTTGCTCGCCGCATGTCCTTCATCGGAACGCCGTACTGGTGAGCTTATGGAGCCAGAGCTCACTACACTTGTGAAAAGCTGCCACAAGTATAAGGCAGAAAAAAAATGCATGGGTGGTCCATCAAGACAGGTCCCTCTTGGGGGGGGGGGGATTGTCCACCTCAGTAGAATTCGCCCTTCGAGGACCCCCATCCCCCCATCCATTGATTTCACCAAAGGGGCTAAAGCTAATTTTAAGAAGGTTCAAACTCCCAATTTTACTACTGGGCTACATGCCTGATTGGTGATTAAAAAACATGTTGGGGGAGATTAAACGATATTACTTTACGTGCCTGAATTGATTGAAGTTCAGAGATGCAGGTGCTGTTTGGGTCCCGTCCACAGGATGGCGCCAGAGGTTGCCGCCGTGGAGATCAAGGGCGGCTACAACGAGCTGTGCGACATTTGGTCTGTGGGCATCACTGCCATAGAGCTGGCGGAGCTGCAGCCTCCCATGTTTGATGTTCACCCGCTCAGGTATGACCCAGCCGAGGCCAGCCCACACACAGTCGCAGCCCATTGGTTTACGCAGGAAGGCAGACTGACATGAATACACTCACCACTCATATCACCAAGAACTACTGTGTGTACAGTACTGTGGAGAAGTCTAGGAAGATGATAATGATTTAAACAACTTTCATGCTAGGGTTAGACTATGATATTATGTCTGTCACAGTATGATAAATCAACCATTTCAAAACCTCTCCTGATGTCAACACAGTATTTGCAGTAAACATCTAATATACTCATTCACTAGCATACTATGTTTGGTTAATCAGTAGCTGACCAAATTATTTGACTACTTCAACATATATAACATATATAATGTCTGAGGAGAGGTTTGAGAAGCAATGTGGTGATCTTCAAGTCATTCAACAAGATATCAGTAACTTTTGGAGAACAGAAGAAATTCAGATTTTTTGTTGTGTTACTGTTCAGTTGCATGTATTCCGATGTTAATTTGTTTTTATATCTAAGCAAATACACTTATACACTTACTACCCAGGTAGATAACATTTTCTTTGGCTGCTTTATCGCACAGTGCTATTTGTGGACATACACTAGCATTAAAGCATAGCTGTACCTCCCAGCACAAAGAAAGAAGACACTCCTGTTTATTTATACAGACTGTTCCCTTTGCATACTTATTTTGACGCTCGGCAGCAGCAGGCATCCCTCTTCCCCCGCATGTACAATAGCGCAGCCTTGCAGAGAAATGCATGCTCGCAGCACTGACAGTCTCATCCATCCCCAGGGTGCTGTTTCTCATGTCCAAGAGCGGCTACCAGCCTCCGAAATTAAAGGACAAAGCAAAGTGGTGAGAGACGGATATTTCACTCACTTTTCACCGAAGCGATTCACAGCCCTTGCAGTGTCACATTTTTAATGTAGCTTCTAAAGCAGGATTTTGTTTTTACTTTATTTTTACTTTAAAGCTTTGATAGGAACCCAGTCGGTGTTCATATACATTTCCTATCTATAGCTTGACAACTAAATTTTCAATGCAATTCCTTCAAGCCCCTCCCCCCAACCGTGCTATTTTCATAAGAAACCCCCCCCCCCCCCATCTTCTGCCCTCTGGCTCACAATGGCATTAGACCCATAAAAAACTGAACCCAGGAGAATGTATTGTGGCACTGTTTCCCAATCCGATCCTTGTGGACCCTCAGACGGTCCATGTTTTTGCTCCCTCCTAGCTCCCAAAACTGTGGATTGTCAGGCAGGGAGCTGGGAGGGAGCAAAAATGTGGACCGTCTGTGGATCCTTGAGGACTGGATTGGGAAACACTATATTAGAGCTTCTAAATTTGTGTACCTAATATTCTGAAGCACGGGATTCTATACAGATTTTGCAGTTCCAACCTAAACAGAATTATGAATATCAGCAGTTCTAAACAATGACAAACCAGGTCATTCCACTCCAGCCTAACTCTCCTTTTGTTCATGTTTACTACATCATTATGTTGCCAGAAATCGTAACCTGGACCTCTGAAATCATTTTTGTTCACCATTACAGGGTGTGTGAGAGTACATTTATCACCCATCTGTCAGACATATAAATCTTCATTACCTTCTCTCTTAGGTCAACTGCATTTCATAACTTCATCAAAATGATGCTCATCCGGAACCCGAAGAAGAGGCCCAGTGCCTCTAAGATGTTGACGGTGAAAACGAGTCCCTTCCTTAATTACGTCCATTCTTCTTGTTATTGCTATTACCTATATCTTCAAAAACCTGAAATGAAGTGCCTTGCTCTTGGTCTCCTTGTCTCTCCTTCACCTATCCAATAACCCTCCTCTTTCTGCCTCTATTCACAGAATAGCTTTCTTGCTCAGACCTGTTTAAACCAGTCCCTGACCCTGGACCTACTGGAGAAGCTTCGGCATCCAGAAAGGCTTAAGGATTGCCTGCAGGCTGAGGAAGAGGACATGGAGGTACATCGAACTACACCAGTGGTTCCCAAGCCGGTCCTCGGGGACCCACAGTCAGTCCATGTTTTTGCTCCCTCTGAGTTCCCTACCTGGAGGGAGCAAAAACGTGGACTGTCTGTGGGTCACCGAGGACCGGATTGGGAAACACTGAACTACACAGTCCGATCCCTTAACACATTTATGTGTAGTGTGGGTGACCACGGGTGTGTGGAGTTCGCACTTCCCCTGGGGTGTGTAGGGTTTCTTTGGGCATTCCACTTTCCTCCTGTAGTAAATTGTTGACCCAAAATTCTCCTAAATAGCCCAATTTCATAAGTTTCCCGGACAGCCACCATGCTATCTAGGACTTTTGTTTCCGGATATGTGGTTAAAGAGAGATTAATGGACTGAATAATGTTACTTTCAGAACAATTTAGTTAAAAGACATCCATGTGCACATTCAGAAAAAGAGTACAGCCCAGGTACACGTTCAGTTTTGTTCCCCAAGGTACAAACAACAGTAATGTACCCTCAATGGTACAAACAACATTAGTGTACCCTCAATGGTACAAACAACATTAGTGTACCCTCAATGGTACAAAATTGTTACTCAAAGTTTATTCTGCACCTTATTAAAAGGTGCATTTAACTACAGCTAAAGGGTACAATCGCCAGACCCTTGAGGGTACACCCCAGTGACAAGTAATTGTACCCACAAAGGTACAAATTGGTACTTTTTCTGACAGTGTAGGAAGACTTAGCCCTTTACCTCTGCTATACGTAGGTCATCATACCAGGATCCCTGAGAAGAATCCGCTCCACAAATCGACACAGCAAAGCTGAACGCACCAATTCTGACAGCAGCTGTGAGTGTCTGGGTTCTCCTGCTTGCAGGGCAACAGCTTGCAGTCAGACATTTCGTCCGCAACCATTTTTAAAACATTTCCTATTAAATGTAATGTTTCTCTTTCTTTTTTTTTTACACTGCGGCGTTACCATCTGTTTGTGAACCAGCCAACATTTCCTGCTGTCTGTGTTTTCAGGGCAACAGATACACACCAGAAAAGCAGTGCAGCCAGACAGAAAGTGTTTGGATGGAACGGTGAGTTTGTCTATGTTCTGAGGAAGTTCCTTCCTGTTTGTCTCTGGGTTGCTGTGGACTGCCTGTATATGTTTGCTACTTTGTGTACGTCATGTGGACTTCTGGGTCGTGCGTAGCCATTACTTCTTTCCTGCGTGCGCCGTAGGTACAGCACAAGCGAGAAGCCATGTCTACAAGTTCTGCAGGCAGAGATGAGATGACGCACAGGAGAGAAAACAGGTCTGCAAAAGCCACAACTTTAAAATAGAAATGGCCGTTCCACAAACAGCTAATGCTGAAAAGGCCAACCCTCGGTGTATCTATAAACCTTCCCTAACCACATATTCACTGCAGGGTTACAGTCAACACGAAGCCTATACCACAGAAACACAGGGCACAAGGCAGGTGAGACACCCTCAACAGGATACCAGTCGATTCGCACGCACACACATGGATACACGTTGTGGCCAGTTTGAAGACACCATTCTATCTGAACATCTTCAATGCAATGTGGTGGCTTGGTGTCTCACAGACCAAAGACGGGCGATTTAGCTCAAGCGCTGTCTTTACATGGCCATTTGATGTATGTGTGTGCATTTGTGCCCCTTGATGTACTGGCATCCTATCCAGGGTGTCCCCTGCTTCAGACGGATAAGCTTATGCTTACATGAATATAAATTTTATTTTATAAATCGCAAACGGTAATGAGTTACATTAACTGCACCTTCATAATGCATTCATAGAACATTCATAAACAGCATGTAAGTATACTTTAAACATTCTAACAGCTTTAATATACATTAATAACAAACATTATTGGCCAGTTTCCCAGTCAAGGATTAAGCCTAAGCCTAGACTAGCTTTGCGTTACAATGGTGAATCTCTATTGAAACTGCAATTTAGTCCAAGACTAGTCTTAATCCTCGCCACGGGAAACCGGCCCTATATGATTATATCTTCCCACAATTACTGTCTATAAAGGACTTTCCATTATTTTCTGGTGGAAAGCTGGTAGCTTTATACAATTAGTAGACTTTAGTACTAAGATGCCTTTAAATTGCTGCACCTCAGGTTTTCTATTCATTCCAGAGATTTACGTTCAATTAGCAGATGCTTTGGTCCAAAGTGACATAAAAGGGACAAAGGAAAGCATCCCTGCCACAGTTAAAGGGTAAAAGAACCCAGTGGTGATATACTGAGTTTGGAACCCACAAACTTCTGGGCAGTGCCAGTCTTATCCCACAATGCTGCACTCCAAGCTCCCTATATTGTGTTGGCTATATTAGGGCTCTTTCTTGACATCTGCAGTTAATATTCACAAATGTCAAGTCTGCCGAGGATTCATTGACAGTACTCATCTGCTGGCTCCAATTGTAACATATTATCTGGAAAGGATAAGCAGATACACAAAATGTAGGTAGTGCAGTGTTTACACCATTTTGGATCATTAAGTACCGTTGCTGATTCCTTTGTGTTTTATACCCTTCACAGGGAGGAGAGTATGGATTCAGATGATGATTACGACGATGTGGATATGTACGAGTTCTATCCAGTCTTTTATTCTGCATATAACATACTCTCTGTCTCTTACCCTTATTGCATGATTAATTGTCTACATCTTTTCCTGTTTCCTCAGCCCTAGTAACTATAGCAATAGGTAAGCTCCTTTATAAGAACTATCATACTAAGTTGGCAGAGAATCACGGGTTAAGTCAGCAATGTCACTTTGAATGTGTAAAATCAAGTAAAAGTATCACCTTGGGTATATGAAACATGAATGTGAGATTGACTGGTGCCTCAGTGCCACAGAATGCTGCTCGGGCTCCTTACTCTCGCTCTCTCTCCCTCTGCAGTGAAACCTTGCCAGCAGATGAGGTCCCGCCCCCACTTCCTCCCAAAGTAAGGGACTCGACACTAAGAGCACAGAATAATCAATGCATGTATGGGAAACCTGGATGCATTGACAGGAGGAATAGTGAGGAATAGTGCAGTAGCTTACTATGGTTACCAGCCTAATGTTTTATAGACGCAATTATATAATTATACTTATAGTACTTATTTCAGTTTAGAGTATTACAATGCAGCATTTATATAGCAATATGTTATTGTTTTTATTCATAATCAATAATACTAAGTCTCAGTAATGAAGTATAATCAAGGACAGATGCTCCCCAAGTTACGATGGTCTGTCTTAAGATATGTTGACTTTACGAAGGGTATTCCAATTCCATGTTTTTCACTTTCAGTACAATATTCAATTGATTACATGAGATATTAGACATTTTATTATAAAATAGCCTTTTTGGTAATGATTTTGTCCAACTGTAGGCTAATGTAAGTTTCCTAAGCATGTTTAAGGTAGGTTAGGCTAGGTCAGGGGTGGCCAATCTTATCCGCAAAGGGCCGGTGTGTATGCAGATTTTCGCCACAACTCTCTAATTAGGTCACTAATTAGAGGACTGATTGGCTGAAGAGTCCTCACACCTGGGTTTGAACAGCTGACCTAAAGGTTATCCCAAAAACCTGCATACACACCGGCTCTCTGCGGATAAGATTGCCCACCCCTGGGCTAGACTATGATGTTTGTTAGGTTAGGTGTACTGTATTAAAATGCACTTTCACCTTACGATAAGTTTATCAGAACGTAACTCCATCATAAAACGGGGAGCGTCTGTATTACAGACTAAGTATAAGGACAGGATTTGTAATGTCCTAGCAATTTTGTTCTTAATGAAACGACTGCTGAGACACAGTAGTAACACGCATACGCCATGTGTCCTGGTCAGCCGAAGCTGCGGACGAGCTCGGAGGAGAGCGTCAGCGGGGATGACAGTCGCGGGCGAGGAGCCCCATGCTCCCTGTACGCCCCCTCCCCCTTAGTGCGCTGCTCAAGCAGCACCCCCACCCGCCCCGTCCCTCGACCGCGGTCTGTCCGCAACGTCAACTCGGGTCAGTATCCCTGCGTTCCTGTTGTGATACCTTGGTGCGGTCGTGCTCAGTACCCCACAGAAGTGCATAGCGCTGGGGAATCCTTCATTTTCATCATGTATTACGACACTGACCAATTCATAAGAATGAGATGTTTTGCCAAAAAATCGTGTTTTATTCCTTTGTACTTGCGCATCAGGGAGGCAGAGTTCACGTTATGTCCTGTGACTACACAAACAGCACAATCAGTAGGGAAGAAAGTGATTTGTGTTTGTTAATATAATCTAATTGATGTGGTTTAAAAAATGCATTGACTATGAACATAGACTTGGCATATATACTCAGTGACGAAAACAGTTAAGCACCCAGAAGTAACAGTTCGATTTGGATGTAATTTGGTACATGTGTAGACCAGCGTTGGGTATGTAAATGATTCAATTTGCAAGGAGCTGGCACGTCTATTCATCAGACACAGAGGATGCCTCATAGATGCATTAGAGAGCATTAACAGCATTAGACTACATTACCAGTATTACCATCCAGAGTTTGATAGGGGTCATATTGTGGGTTTGTATGAGGCTGTGTGGTCATTTTGTGCAATTGCCTGGTATGTGGGGCATGCAGATGTCACAGTCACCCGATGTTGGAACCAATGGGCACATGAGGGCACCAACACACATCGTGAAAGTTCCGGTCACCCAAGAGAAATCACACCAAGGCAAGATCGTCATATTGTGCACCAAGCATTACAGAACCCCATGACATCTGCGACCACCATTTGGACACAGGTATTGGACTCTCTACAACACCCTGCCTCGACGACTGGCATCACCTGGACTATGGGTTCACTATCCCATGTGTAGGCTGCCGCTAACACAAGCAGAGAGACGGCTGCATTTGGAGTGGTGCTGTAACTGGGAGGTCTGGACTGATGACCAGTGTGTCATACCATGTTCAGCGATGAACATGCATTACCACAGATGACTGTCGCATGAACGTACGGCAGCGAGGGGAGAGGACCAATCCTGCCAATGTTGTGGAGGGCCACTGGCGTTACTCCTGGCACCATGGTGTGGGAGCCATAGGGTATGACATCATGGTGCGGGAGCCATAGGTATGACATCATGGTGTGGGAGCCATAGGGTATGACATCATGGTGTGGGAGCCATAGGGTATGACATCATGGTGTG
>JAODJW010000036.1:8173141-8185851 GCA_026777045.1 Hyperopisus bebe | reverse complement strand
GGTGTGGGAGCCATAGGGTATGACATCATGGTGTGGGAGCCATAGGGTATGACTTCAGGTCATCTCTGGTAGTGATTCATGGGACCCTGACAGCACAGCGCTACATCAGTGACATCCTGCGTCCACATGTCTTACCCCTCCTGAAACAGCAGCCTGGTACAGTCTTTCAACAAGACAAGGCCCATCCACAGTGCACGTGTGTCTATGGACTGCCTGCATCATGTTGGGGTCCTCCTGTGGCCAGCCAGGTCCCCCGATCTTTCCTCAATCGAACATGTGTGGGATCAGCAAGGATGTCAACTCAGACCCAGTGCCAATCTCCAGGATCCCGAAAGGCCAGTTACAACAGCTGTGGGCCAACTTGCCACAGGAGAGGATACAACGGCTGTACGACTCCCATCCCCTCCATATCGCTGCATGTAACCAGGCCCGGGGGGGAGGGGTGCACACCCTACTGGCATGGGACCAGCAGTGTGTCCATACTGCCAACTCTGCCGTCCATTTGATCTGGGTATTATAATCATTGTGATACAGTCACATGACCTTTTACCACGTGCAGATTCATTTCATTTCCAGCACTGTCTGGGTGCTTAACTTTTTTTTGTCACTGAGTGTACTATTAATAGGTATTGATTCCAGAGTCTTTATTGGCCACATGCAATTGGTGCATTGGAATGTTTACTCGGTTAAAGAGGACTAAGGACACTGCAAAACAATACAAGACAGTGTAAAACAATATGAGACAGTGTAAAACAGTACAAAACAATGTAAAACTATATAAGACAGTGTAAAACAATATAGGACAGTGCGAAACAATATAGACAGTGTAAACCAATATGAGACAGTTTAAAACAATACAGGACAGTGTAAAACAATACAGGACAGTGTAAAACAATGCAAGACAGTGTAAAACAATATGAGATGGCAGAGGACAATACAAATGGCTCACGAAGCAATAAACAGTGCAAAACTGGATGATATGTGGTTAGACACTGATGAAGTACAGTGACTAGACTACAGTGACTAGAAAGTGCAGGTGCCATGGGTATGGCTGTTATGGGAAATGCGGATGCGGAAAAATGAATAGCTTGGGGAAAGAAGCTGTTTGGGTCTGGAAGAATAGAATAGAATAGAATAGAATAGAATAGAATAGAATGACCTTTATAGATAGTGCACATATAATGACTACAATGCTACTTCTGATCAGTGCGAACTCAAACAACCATAGCAACAACATACAATAAATATAAAAGTTTTAAAATTGTGAGTATGTAAGGTATTGATCTAATCTATGAATCTAATCTAATTATTGCAGTGTATTATAAATATTTACACTGCATATATAACAGGATGCAGATTTTACATTTATTTACAATACAGTCACGTATGATGCACCTTTTGCTTGTATGAAATCTTGGGCAAAGGCATTTCTATAGTCACCAAGAAGTGGAGAGGGGTCACTTGGTGTGACCAGTCCAGCAGCAGTGCTGTTATACCAGCTTCATAAAAGACAATGATATACAACAAAACTAATATTTTGTTTTACTGATTATTCAGACCCCACCTCATTTGCTGGTCACATGATTGACAGCCCCCCAGACCAACAGCCACCTGTCCTTCCCCCCAAGAAGGATAGGAGACAGAGACAGTGCCAGCAGGTATTAAATGTGAAGAACACAACGAGGACAATTTGAGATACATGAAGAAATTCTGGTAACGCTGTACTTGAGGGGGCACAAACAACGTACTATTAAGCTAATACTTATGTAGTAATTAACTACAAACTGTAAATCCTATAAGTCTTTGTTAACTACTAAAGTAACTACTGAAGGAGCAAGTAACGAATAACGCAAGTGAAATACTGATCTTGTTTGTTCATCATTAATAAATCATGATGCGTCCTTTATCACAAGTAGCAACTATCCATCCATTTTCCAACCCGCTTATCCTACTGGGTCACAGGGGGTCTGGAGTCTATCCCAGAAGCAACAGGCACGAGGCAGGGAACAACCCTGGACAGGGGGCCAGCCCATCGCAGGGCACACTCACACACCTTCACTCACACATGCACACCTATGGGCAATTTAGTAACTCCAATCAGCCTCAGCAAGTTTTTGGACTGTGGGGGGAAACCGGAGTACCCAGAGGAAACCCCACGAGAACATGCAAACTCCACACACATGTAACCCAGGTGGAGACTCAAACGCAGGTCCCAGAGGTGCAAGGCAACAGTGCTAACCACTGCACCACCATGTTGCCCCCAAGTAGTGACTATATTTGTTCATGATTTGTACTTCAGTAGTAACTGAGTAACTATTAAATATTTGTGGCCCCTCAGGTAAAGTGTCACCAATTTTTTTTTTAATTCTTCAGTTGTTTGTAACAAACATATTTGCTTTCCCAGGTCCCAGGCGATGGACCAAGTACAGCACTGAAGAAACCTCCGGTAAGTCAGTCTCCCATAAATTCCCATTTAGATAAATAGATGCAGGAATCTAAAATGCATCCAGTGACTATATTGTGGATATACTGTACAATACATTATACAAGCAGAGGCAAAACTGCGTTTATAACTGAGCATTTCTTTTTAAATGATGTTATAATAAGTCACACAGCAACGCGTCTAACCCCATTCTGCAGTCATATTAAATAATGTCTTTGGAATATTGTCATCATAACATGGCTTTTGGTGGGAAACCTACTGAAAACCAACAAAATGGAAGTAGAAAAGAAAAGGCTTTCTTGCACAAGCAGATTTGTTGAATTTCACCATTTCTCCTTCTTTCTTTTTCAGGTAATCTTTAAAAAAGTGTTTCATGGGTGTCCTTTAAAGATCAACTGCTCAACCATATGGGATCATCCCACAACCAAAGGTAAGCAAACCAATCAGTCTGCAGAGCAATATTGCTATTTCTAGAAAACATTTTCCTGACATGTGATGCATTTCCTGTTATTTTCTGATTTTTCTCAGATCATCACCTCATCTTTGGAGCAGATGAAGGCATCTTCACACTCAACTTGAATGGGCAGGAAGCCACAATGGAGCTGGTAAGATGGCCGCCGGGAAGGTGGAACAGTGTTGTAGAAATTGGGTGTTTCTCAGTATGTACTTGATCATACTCATATTCTGGCGTACCTGTTTCATGTCATCTTCCATTGCCAAAGACAAGATACAATACTAAGAAGAGAAGTACAAAGAGCAGTAAAAACCCCTGAATGTTGTTCTCGCCCTGCCCCAAATATCTAGCATACTTCGGTGGGGTTCTCACCAAATGAGACAAATCCCCAGACTCATTGCCCCCCAAGTTTGTTCTTGGGAGGCAAGTTAGAAAGACCGGTCTTGCTAAGACCACATATACGATCTTCACGTTCTTGGTACTGAGCAACACCCCCCATGAGAGTTATCCGAGAACGCAGAGCGCTGGAATTTTAAGGTTGTGCTCTCTCTTAAATCACCTCAGCTCTATCCTGGAAAGTGCACTTGGGTCTATACCATTAACAACGTCCTCATGTCGATATCAGGTGAGCCATCTGCAGCCTTAACGTCAACCAGTAGCAGATCCTAACATGGATGCTAATCCTGAATGAAAAAACAATCGTGCTAATTGTCGCGTGCTTTGGACAGTCTGAATGAAAATGCCACATAAGTCTTTATGTTTCGTCAGGTAAGGCGTCCCAGCTACACTCTCACTCCCTGAAGGAGCTGTATGACCAGGCGCGTAAAGAGCACCGCATAGTGGCTTTGCCAACGCACAGACTTCTGCCCAGGTAACTCTACCTGTTCTGTCTGTAAAAAGCTTCCTGGTTTAATTTCATTGCAATTTTTTTTCTATCAGATTTTTTTTCCGTGTCATTATAATTTGGACTGTGGGGGTAGTCACATTTTAATTCCCTAAAACTTTATTAAATGATAAACATCCATTATCTAAACTTTTTTTTTTTTTAACTTAATGTTTTTTTCTGGTTTGCTACTAGCACTATATGTGCATCGTAATTATTGATCTGCATTCAGATATTGATCAACTTTAGTTCATTTACAAGTATGTACAAATGTCAGAATCGAATGATGGATTTCTTTGATGAAACTGGATGATGTTCATTTAATTATAAATTAATTTGTACTCCCATTCATTTAATGTCTGTAAAAATTTCTGGGGGAAAAAAATAGTCGGTTTGATATATAACACCGGAATGATTTCTGAAGTTCTAATTTCCTTTAGAACCATGACCAACATATTTCTTTGTAATTCCAGGAAATGTGCCATTAGCAGTAAAATCCCAGACACCAAGGGTTGTAAGACATGCCGTGTGGGTGAGTATAGGGGAATCACACTCCAGTGAAATGTGTTTTTTCCGTTTTATCCAATGGAAGCCCTCAAACCAAGAGAAAAAAATGATAGCATTTGCATCCCTAAAAGTCAAGCTAGGAGGCTCTGCCATTGCAAGGAAATAATAACATGTTATGACCCTCAAACCAACACTATGCATTGTTAAATCCCCAAACCTTATTTCTTTGCTGCATGTACCAACTTTCTGCCTCTTAGGTCAAAACACACAGCAGGGCTGCATCTTCCTGTGTGGGGCTCTGGAGTCCAGTGTGGTGCTGCTGCAATGGTATGAGCCCATGCACAAGTTCATGCTCATCAAGGTCAGTGGCTCCTTTTAGCCCCACCCCCTTATTAACTATAAGCTCTCCTATTGGCTGTCTCCTCATACTCCTAAATGTTCTAACAAGTGGATCAAACCCACAGGCTCATTTGATTCCAGTAATTAACAAAGAGTTGTTGAATGTCTTTTACATAGCTTACACTTTTACACTTCAAACATACTTTATATGATTGAAATTATAAAAATAAGGTATTAAAAGTAATGCAGTGTAAAATTAAATGTTTTAATTAAATGCATGATAATGGTATTGAAAATATGATTGAAAAGTTTAGCATTTACTTTCCCAACCTGTCTACAGCACAAGATCAGGGCTGCCATCTCGCTACGCTTTATCGCTCTCATGCTCATGCAAATTTATATTATTCCATTATAAACTTAAAATTAGCTACATCAAAAGTGTTGGGGTAGTTTGTATACCATACAGACTAATTACAAGGTAATAAAACTGTTACATACATGTAAATGTGTTTGGAGAACTGTCTCGAATGGAAAATCTCACGCCAGCCAGCCGACCAAAGTTGGCAGCCCCGTAATTCTACATTCTTACACTATATGTGTGTGTTGCAGCATTTTGACTTCCCGCTGCCCAGCCCTCTGCGGCTGTTTGAGATGCTGATCGTTCCGGATCAGGAGTACCCGCTGGTCTGCATCGGTGTGACCAGGGGGCAAAACCCGTTACAGCCCGTGCAGCTGGAGAACATCAACCTCAACTCCAATACCTCCTGGTTCACAGACACTGGCGCAGGTAGAAACTGGCTGAGCACAAACACGCGGCAGTATTTCAATGCAAAACTCCCATAACTTGGTAACTGAAGAAGCTATGGAGTCAAACAAACACCAGCTATCCACCCCTCTGCCAATAACATACGCAGTAAATGGTCAAAGTAGGCCTGGAGCTTATCCCAGGAAAAACAGGGCATACGGTAAATGGTATGCAAAGGGCACATACACACCAATTCTCACATGATGTGGGAAACTTAGAGAAACAAGTTTGCCAAACAAAACATTAATCTAATCAACATATTAATTGAGTAGAATAGTAGATATACTATACGACAAGCACTGACTCTCGAGTAAACTTAAATTATTAAATAATTTCACCTAATACTTTTTGAGTTACATATACAGTTCCAGTTTGTTTAATATATTTAGTCCTCCAGAGACTTTGATTGCCAAAAAACAATTGATGCCTCTATATCAGTGTTTCTCAACCTGGTCCTCGGGGATTCCGTTTTTCCTGCTCATGGGAGTTTATTTACACAAAAATGTTTTGAGGCCAGAACGAAAAAAATTATTGGTTCAGAGAGATCAGATCAGACAATCAGATTTTAGAGGAGGTGGGACTCAGACCTCCGATTGGTTGTTTCCACCTCCTCTAGTATTTTATTGTTATGCCCTCAGAGCATTTTTAGGTAAGTAAAACTACCACGAGCATTCTTTCTTCCCCCAGCTCCTTGCCAGACAGTCCACGTTTTTGCTCTCTCCCAGTTTTCTACCAGGACACCAGGAGCTGGGGGGGGGAGCAAAAACTGTTTGGGGGTCCCTGAGGATTAGGTAGAGAAACACTGCTCAATATTGTCCATTGTGTGTGAGCATGTGCCCTGCGATGGACTGGCACCCTGTTCAGGGCATCCCCTGCACCAGCTAGGATAGACTTCATTATCTCCAGGACCCTGAACTGGATAAACATTAATGAAAAATGTTTGGATAGAAATATTCAGTTAAACATTAGTGAAGTCATAAGTACCTTTTTTAGGGTTACTGTCCCACTACTGAAGCTTAAGACATACACTATAGGTTAACTATAGGTTAACAGGAATCCTGTAGGAACGCAAAATGGCATCCCAGTCAAACTTGTGCATATTATATACTGAATAGAAAACAGCAAAGCTGTCTATTCTACTTTCTGTATAATGGTTGTGGATAAAGAGCGTACATGAACTGCAAACAAACATGATTATTGTTATAACTATTCGCTTGAAATACTAGAGAAGTAATATATCTATTTGCACTGTCTTTTTAAAAACGTATAATGCCTGTTTCCCCCCCCCACCCTTGTGTCTGACTCCTCCAGGGAACTCCAGTCCTGATATAGTCCAGGTCAACCAATTGGACTGCAGCACCCTGCTAGTGCTCATGGAGAGTAAGGCACCGTTTTAAATTCCTATGCTCTGCAAAAAAACGTGTATCAGCAACATGATTTAGCAGTTGCAGTCGTGGACTATACTACCTTACATTAGATAACTATGAATTCCCAGTTTAACAGTTGTATCTCCTTCATTAGCCCTGGTGATTTGTGGCACCATGTTATTCTCATTTACTCTAGTTTACTCTGCAGCTACACATTGCTGACATGTGACCTGTCGTCCTTCTCAGTATTATTTTAATCAATGGGGTAATATGTGCCTCAAATACAGCTTATAGTCAGATGAGACTTATGGGTAAATGTGTAGAACTACAGCTGCGGAATAACATGACAAAAGACAGTTGGAGGAGATGCATATATTGTTTCATTTGGATGATGCAAGAGATGTTTTTTTTTGAACAGAGACTGTACATATTGTGAGCCTAGAGGGTACCCCAAAGAGCCAATGCAAGCTGCAGTCTGAGACAAACTTCTCCTTCAGCGTGGAGGCCGTAGGTGAGAACCCCAGGAAGACGGGTTGAACAGTAATTAGAACAGACTGGAGATACAGTGTTTATTTTGATCTCTTCCCCAATGAAAAGTATAGAAATTAAAATGGTGGATAAAAATCGACAGGGAAGGCTCGAGAGAAGCATCACAGCTGCAGAGATAGCCTGATAGATTTGACTGACACATGTTCATGTTTTTGCAGTGTTTTTTGAAGACACCTTGCTAGCGATGTGGAGACACGGGTGGCAGCGAAGAGGAGAGTGCTTCTCAGACATCCTGCAGGAGATCACAGAACCAAAGAAGGCTTTCCGTCTCGTGGGATCTGACAGGTGTCTTTACATGCACATAAATTCTCCTGCAATTGCACACACTCCTACAATTAAAACACGTGTGATAGATGAGCAGTGACAGAGCACTTGGATTGCACAGACAGGAAGTCATACCCCACACATTTTGAGACTGGGTGGCTTTCAAGTGTCGCTCTATGTATGTGAATATTGACAAATGGTGTCTTTGTATTATTTCCCCACAGGACGGTTGTCATGGAAACACGGCAATGTGAAGACCAGTTGGGGCTCAGTAATCTGTATGTCCTGGAGATTGCCGAGACATTTGTCCCAAGTACTTGAGCTAAAATATATGGATAGGGAGACATGTTTATCTATAGCTGTTGCATCCTTTTTATGACTTGTGAACATTCCAGAAACTCTGCCGGCCCTTGTGAAGTGACAATTCTCCAAGTCAAGTTCAAACTAGATTTTTTTTGTCATCTTCATTTACTACCCAAAGTTAGTCTATATTTCAGATGTTTTTTTTTTTGGTTTTTGAAATGGTAGCATCACATATCAAAAGACTTTCCAACCAATAACTCATAGACCTGAGAAGTTCATCACACATGCTGTTTTCACCACTAATAACAATCATTTCTGTAATAATGATTTTGAGTGATGTCTTGATTCCAAGCCACCTTCATCCATAGTCCAGATCTGAATCCTATTCAACCAGCGTAACATTATGTACAGAGCTGAGTAATTCAGGTCCAGAGAGTAAAAGTCCAGACCAAGATTTTGTTTCAAACAACCAGTTGAGCATAAAGAGTCACAATCAGAGTATACAACTGGTTGGTTGAAACAAAATCCCAGTCTGGACTTTTACTTTCTGGACATGAATTACCCAATTCTGATTATGTGCACAAATAAACCTTATGTGTCACAGCACATCAGTAGGCTGCAAACAAGATACTAAAGTGGTCTGCTGGTACATAGTACTCCAACTATTAACCACAAATTTCCTTAAGCACCCCCCATGCTCTCCGATCTTACCAGGAAACACGTGGTAACTCAAAAAGCTCACAAACTTTTCTGTTTGATGAGTAAGCATTTTTGCAAATATGAAATATATAACTAAACATTATTCCAACTAATGTGCGTTTCTGACATAAATTTATTCAAAAAAACATTTCCCAACATGTGTACAAGAAACTGTGACTTGGCTGCTTGTAGATAACACCATGAAAAAAGTCGTTAAGTCGTGGGAGCTTCATGCTCTTTCCAAATATACTTGTCTAGCTAAACATTTCAGTTAAATGTTTAATGTTAAGTGTAGCTATTTGCCGCATGTAATTTTCTCTGTATATTTAATTTAGTTATGTAATAAAACTGTGTTGCTAAGGCCAATGTATTTAACATTGCATTTTTGGTGTAAATTGTGGTAAAATGTTATGTACAATGGGGGGGGGGGCAAAACCGGTACGCAGGTGAATGACTTATTAGTTTATTGCATTTCATCATTATTGCTGGGTCATTATCATATGTTAATTTAGCCTTACCCGGACTATATTCTAATTCATCAAGTTATTGCCCAGCTAAATTGCAATCACACAGCGCGCACACAGATGACAAGGAAACCTTTTTTAAATCAGTAATTCAACTCCGATGCGCGGATTATCGTTTTCTTAAATCAGTACAGCCCGCATTAGATTTAGTGGTCAATAACGTTACCCTTCTGGATTTGTTTTAATATTTGCGAAGAAAAGTACTAAATTCGTGTAGTAGAATATATGTTATGGCTTTGTTGTACTGCCAGATGCATATGAAGTGCACTGCTCCCTTTACACCCAGAGTGCACCCAGATCAGAAATAGCCCAGTATTTTACAGGGATGAAGGGGAGCGTGTCGCCGGTTGCCGTACACGCTGCTCAGTGACGCGCCTTGCCGGTGTCCCTTAGCGGAAACATTGCTCGCCTCTGCTGCTGCTGCTGCAAATCCAACATGGTCCACGCAGGGAAGCAGGATGAAGGACAACGACAGGACGTGTAATGCAACCATCGCCAGTGGCAATATTTGGAGCGGCTGAATCCCAGCATCATGCCGAAACCCTCCCATAGCTGTTGTAGTTTTTGATCATTATTTCCAGGTCAGGGTCTCGGTTTCCTGTGCGGCTTGTTTGTATTAAAGATGGCCGGTGATGGAGGCGCCCTAAAGGATATTAATGAGATTAAATCCCAATTCCGGACAAGGGAGGGTTTCTACAAACTGCTTACCCTGTCGGACTCACAGCAGCGGGGCGGTATTCCACGGGGTCTGTCCACGAGTGCCGCGGTGGGTCCCGGGGCCGGACCGGGTTCGGTACCCGGTGGTGGCGGTGGAGGGCCGGTTCAGGGGCCCGGGGCTACCTCCTCTGCCACTGCCGCAGCCAACTCCTCTCCGACCGGTTTCCTGCCCCCTGTCCGGGTGTCCATGGTGAAGCTTCAGCCAGAAGATCCCAGTGAGGAATCGGAACGAGTTTGCTTCAATATCGGCAGGGAACTTTATTTTTATACCTACACGAACATCAAGAAGGTAAGACGATCGGAGAAGCAGCAGGACAAACTTGACAGGAGGAAAATGTGTTAGCCAGCTACCTGGTTAGCACACTATGGATAACTGGCTAGATGCATCTTGCAAGTGTACTCTTATTACTCTGTATTGATACTCTTATTATTTAAATCTGTTGGAACAAGGGAAGCCATTGTGTATTTGAACAATGTTTTATGCATGGATAGATGATTCAGCACAAGACACTGAGCATTGCTTTGGGTCGGGGGCGTGCTAATTATGGCCATGCATGAACGATCTCCTCTGGGAAATTGACAGAGAATAAAACGTGTCCTGCGGGATCTGACCCTTCGCGGTGACGTAACTTCTTGTGCCTTAAAGCGTCTGGATGCCGTATACTGAGCAATTTGGAATTAAGGCAGTCGTTTTTGCTATATGTGTACTGATCAAAGTAGTATTTAAAACTGCGATTGCCAATATGTGTGTAATATCAAAAGGCAATGTTTGTGAGTGTAAAGACGAGCTGTTTGTCACCCATACCCGCAGATTTCGGAGGTAAGGTATGTCCCCTCCTTGACCTATGCAAAAAGATTGCGAAACTGATACGTTCGCTAGTGATAATCTTTAACGGAGTCGATTAAGGTCAACCGATACAAATAACATTTTGCTAAGAGACAAACGGCCACGGTATGTGAGAACTTGGGTAAAATCCCCGACGGCAGGAAATCTGACCATTTAAAAGCGTCCTGTGAGAAATCAATAGGTAAGAGATACAAAAGAATTCAATCCCACTCCAGTCCTTATGGGTTATGTTATTTTATATGCGTTTTTCAATTGCTTATTGTATTGAATCTGCCTTTATTAATGTTATTTTGGTCTTTCTGCAAACTAAACTGTACTGGAGGACTTGACAGTTGACATTGTCGGCGGGCTTCAGTCCTTAAAATTTAAAATATTCTCAGAAGTACCAAATTGCCAAAGGAGGCGTCTTCAATTTTTGTATTATACAAATATTCAGGTGCTCACCAGTTCAGATCAATAACGGCAATTAAATAATCGGATGGAAGTGGACAGGAAGTCAGTGCAGTATTAGCAGATTTTCAGTTTTCTATATAAAAGCTGTGTAAAAATCTTGTGTCCTCTAACACAAATCTCTGAACCACAAGATTCATAATTTGATAAATGAGTTGCATATGTTCTGATTGAGGGCTTTTGAGGACTGTCTGATGTTAATATGCATTTGATCTTACTGGTACATTGTTTCTCTCCACAGGCTGTAGACCTCAGCAAGCCTATTGACAAACGCATCTACAAGGGCACCCAGCCCACTTGCCATGACTTCAATCAGTACTCGGCCACCGCTGACAGCGTGTCGCTCATTGTGGGCTTTTCTGCCGGACAGGTTCAATACCTGGACCCCATCAAAAAGGAGACTAGCAAGCTTTTCAATGAGGAGGTGCGTGTATGTTTCTGTGTGAAAGATTTACACACTGTGTCTGTTGGCATGCCATATCTTCACTTCGGCACATGTGTTGTGTGCTCATATTATTGCATTAACGTCAATAATAATAATAATAATAATAATACCTTTATTTGTATAGCACTTTTCAAGCCAAGTGGCATTTCACATCATAACAGGCAGAATCAGCAGAGGAATAATGTCACCGAAAATACTTTAGCGTCTTGGGTTTTTAGTCTGGACTTTGGAACGGCAAGTAAACCTTGGTCAGATGATCTTAAAGGTATAGCAATTTTGATAGTGTTCTAGCAATTCAGATGCATAGGGTGAATCTCAATACCAAGAAGGCAAAGGCCATACTTGTGGTCTTGGCCAGACTGGTCTTTCTAGTTTGCCTTCCAAGAATGAACGTGAGGCACAATGAATCATGGGATTGGTGTCGTTTGGCGAGGATGCAACTGATGTATCCTTGATATGTGAGGCAGCGCAAGACCAGCATCCGGGGATTTTTACCATCCTCGTGTACTTCTGCTCTTAGTACTGGAACTGGTCTTCAGCAATGGAAGATGACGTAAAACGGGACACGAGAACACAAGTTTGGTCAAGTACACATATTGCGATTCACCCATGCTTTGGAGCTAGATCACGCAAGGCCTAAAAAGTGATTAATAAAATTCTAAAATTTATTCTGAACTGAACTGGAAGTCAGTGAAGTGATGCCAAAATTGGGCTAATATGTTCACAAGTCTTTGATCTAGTATTGGTCCCTTAACGGAATAAAACGATATAAAACACTGCAGTTATTCCCTCAATGGTACAGTGGGAATGCAGACTCAGGATTAAAAGCTTCATTTTGCCAAGTACATTTTATGTGTTGCACTGGGTTTTTTTTGGCAGTGATATTTTCATTTTCACACATAACATTCCTTACGTGTCCTTACAATATAAATAAGACTGAAAATGCTGACTGGTATTTACATGCAATGCAAATGGGCCTTAATACTCGGTGCACACAGATAACATCCAGTGCAGATCGAGGAGTGTCAGCCTTAGGGCCAGTAGGCTATGTGACGATGGCTTGGTGTTACGCAGTGTTTTTGCTCTCGTGTTGGGGGGGGGGGGGGGGGCATAG
>JAODJW010000036.1:8162311-8173135 GCA_026777045.1 Hyperopisus bebe | reverse complement strand
ATCATAGGCAGCTGGGTGCTTCGTCCTGTTGTTGCTCTGCTGTCACCTGGGGTCCTTTGTGGGTGGAATCAGGAGAATAGCGTTTTCCTCCAAGTGTGTTAAGTGGCTGGAAGCCCGCAGTGTGCAGACCGATAGGAAGCAGGTGGTTGACAGCACACGCGCAGGCAGGAGGAGGTGGCTGGTGGTTTTCACCCCTCCTGTGTTTGCTTAGCATGCATGGGGTGGGGGGGTGCTGCTGTAATGTGATAAATTCAACATAACAACAGACTGTTAGACTAAATGGGTTAAAAATTAGGGAGAATAAAACAGTTTGACCGTATTGGGAACATAAGAGGATATATTTATAGGGAAAACCTAGGATGTAATTTTCATGGCATGCTTCTTTAAATGCTTGATTAAAAAGCTAAAAAAAAGACACTCGTGCTGTGAATCAAGTGATGTTGATTAATGCAGAAAGACTCCAGATTACCCTTTCGTATATAATATGGTACATGGCAAAACTGTATACCATGTACAGTAATTCTTTGTATAACTGGATCTGCAAGGTGCAAAATAGCACAATGCAAATCTCTATAGTAATACATACACTAAAGGTGATTATTTCTACCAAGTGATAAAACCTTCCTAAGTGGGAGAACTGGGACATTGCAACAGCACAAATCTCAGACAGGATTTACAGAGGGTGGACAAAATAAACATCATGTGAAAAGGACATTAAATTTACAGTAACTAAATGGCAATTAAATCACGGCTACAATGGTGAGTCATATTGGATTTGATTCCAGTTAGCAGTATGTGTTGGCAATGAAAGAGCTCTGAAAATCAGCACTTTCATATGTGACAAATAGAGTTCTGAAGAGGCCAAATAGACAGGGCCCGAATTGCTGGTGTATTGAGTGCAGTAACTGCAAAATTATTTAATCTGTGAAGTAGAACAGACACAGAAATCATGACTGGATGTGGAGTGAATAGGCATAGAATGAACTGGAGAGACACATTGTGGAATACGTGGCCAACACCACAAAAGTACAGAATCAAAAATTAATGGAAAAGCAAATCGGTGCTCTGCTGCGGTCTCAGAAGTGCATGCTGGGAGCTTCACAGAGCTGGATCTGCTGGCCCGGTCGTCATTTGGAACTGCTTGTATGAAGGACTGATGCCTGACGATGGGTAGCCTGGTATGAAGATCCCTGAGCAACTGGAAAAAAAAAACTGTAGCCTGATGAGTCATATTTCACTCCTTCCTCTAAATCCGGGGGGGGGGGGGGACAGTTACGGAAAGCCAGAAGATACCTTCAACCTACAGCGTGTGTTGGTGTGGGTCTCATGGTCAGATGATGCTGTGAATATGAGGCCATTTTACAGAGCAAGGTGCGTCTTGTGGTGCAATCTGTATTCCCTCAACATGTTTCCATATTTCAAAATTATAATGCCTCAGTGTAAACTATTAAATTCATGAGTGGTTTCTGGTGTTCAAAAAACACCATGACATCCTCGGCCACCAGATCTAAACATCATTAAATGGTAACTGCTGGAACTCGGGAGTGCAAATGAGATTCACACCTCGTCATAGAACTAGAGGCTTTTCTGCTTGAAAAGTGGTCCCATCACACACTAAACAAAAGTTCAGGATTTGCATGACATTCCAAGAGGGATTTAAGCTATTCTGAAAGTCAAAGGCTTGGTGCTGCTCCTCATCAGGTCCTTGACAGATGTATTGTTAGATGTTTCTGTTACTTTGTCCACCCACTGTACGTTACTATATTGCAACTGCAAGGACCTTTTTTTGGTAATATGTTCTTGGCAGTTACTGCAGTTTTCCATGACTTTAAGTGGCACATGACTTTGGGGAACAGTCCGGAAATCCACTGCGTTAACAACCTGCAGCAGCCTCATGGTGGGTAACCGCACCAAGTTAGGTTGGTCTGTTTCATAGATCAGTGTTTCCAAATCCAATCCTTCAGAACCCACAGACAGTCCGTGTTATTGTTCCCTCCCTGAGCAAAAGTGTTGCTGTCTGCTAAAGACGTGGGAGGGAGCAAAAACGTGGACCGGCTGTGGGTTTCCAAGGACCGGATTGGGAAACACTGCCACAGGGAAACAGATTTTTCTAGGAGGCGGATTCAGTGTTATCCAGAGAATTGCTGATATACAAATAACATGTTAATGTTGACAGTTGTAATGGAAGTCTTCAGTGCTGTTCTTTGTCAAATAATTTAATAGCTAGTTCTTCATCTGCTTTTAAATTGTTCATTCATATTCCATATGGTTCTGATTGGTTTGGACCTTTTAATAATAGTCATCTCAGGATGTTGTACAAGAATGTTATGAAGATCTCCAAATCCCAAAAGAATGCACATGCGCTATATATTACACCTCAAAATTAAGTTGGTTAACTTGCTTTCCATTATAAGCCAACTAAATGGGTCATATTTCAGAAGATTCACTCTTTGAAATAAATATTACTAAAATACTAGTATCCAGTATAATGAATATGGAAAAATATGAAATTATATTTGTCACATAGATACTTCTATTATGGTAATCATATAAATTCATTGCATTGAACTTTGAAATGCTACTTAAATATTGTAAAATCTGGAATCTAATTTCCCATCAAATGACCCATTAAATCCAAATCTCATCCATCCATCTGTCCATCTTCTAAACACTTTTCATGGTCAGAGTCATGAGGATGAATGCGGATTCTTGGATGTGAAGTATCTCAGATGCTTACCTTAACTTTTTGTCTTCCTCACTCCCTGAACATCGGCACCCCAGAGGTTAATAGACAAGTCCAAAGTGACATGTCTGAAATGGCTGCCCAAATCGGAGACACTTTTCCTGGCCTCTCATGCCAGCGGGCACCTGTACCTGTACAACCTGGAGCACCCTTGTGGCACGGCTGCGCCCCAGTACTCCCTACTGCGCCAGGGGGACGGCTTTGCCGTCTACGCCTGCAAGACCAAAACGCCACGCAACCCACTGCTTCGTTGGGCGGTGGGAGAAGGGGGACTCAACGAATTTGCCTTCTCTCCTGATGGCGTCCATGTTGCATGTGTAGGCCAAGATGGATGTCTGCGAGTGTTCCACTTTGACTCTATGGAACTGCAGGGTGTCATGAAGAGCTACTTTGGGGGACTTCTGTGCGTCTCCTGGAGTCCCGATGGCAAGTACCTGGTTACAGGCGGCGAAGACGACCTGGTGACTGTCTGGTCCTTCGCCGAGAGTCGTGTTGTAGCCAGAGGCCACGGCCACAAGTCCTGGGTTAACGTGGTAGCCTTCGATCCTTTCACCACCAGCCTGGAAGACGAGGAGCCAACAGAGCTGAGTGGCAGCGAGGAGGACCTACAGGGGGCGCCGCACTTTGGCCGGGTACGCACCAGCAGCACCCTGTCCCGCCTGTCTCGGCATAGCTCCAAGGGCGGAACGACCTCCGTCACCTATCGTTTCGGCTCAGTCGGGCAGGATACGCAATTCTGCCTGTGGGATTTAACAGACGATGTGCTGTACCCCCGCTTGCCTTTGTCGCGCGCCCTCACCAACACCTTCAGCACCACCATCCCACCATCAGTCAGCGGAGGTAGTAATACGTTGGGCGGAGGTGGAAGCGGTATGACCGGGGAAGGCCACCTTCATCCTACTCATCCTCACCAGCCTCCCCCGTTACCCCGGTCCCTCTCCCGCTCCAACTCCTTGCCCCACCCCGCCGTTGCCAACGCCTCCAAGGGTCAGGGTGGCACCGACGGCGGTGGCAGCGGGGGCAGCGGCATCACTCCCTTCAGCATCGGCCGCTTCGCCACGCTGTCCTTGCAGGAACGCAAGTCGGACAAGTTGGGCGGGGGCAGCGGCGGGGCCGAGAAGGAGCACAAGCGCTACCACAGCCTGGGCAACATCAGCAAAAGCAATGACAAAATCAACATGGCGCCACGGAGTAACCGCCTGGACGCCACCAAGGTCCTGGGCACCACGCTGTGCCCGCGCATGCACGAGGTTCCGCTGCTGGAGCCGCTGGTGTGCAAGAAGATCGCCCACGAGCGACTGACTGTGCTCGTGTTCATGGACGACTGCATCATCACTGCCTGCCAGGAGGGCCTCATCTGCACCTGGGCGCGGCCTGGCAAAGCGGTGAGTCTGACAGTCCACGTGATGGAACGTCATCATTTGTCACAGTAGATGTGAACAGCTTTATAACTTTCCCTCTCTCTCGCTCTTTCCCTATCTCTTTCTCTCACTCTTGTGTCTCTCTCTCTCTCTCTCTTTCTGTATCTCCCTGTATCTCTGTCTCATTATCTTCCCCTTTGCTTGTAACCTCCCCAGAACTTGACAGCACAGAATGGGAACTCTCCCAGTGGCACTGTGGTATAGCTGGAGATAAAACACTGTACGTATCACATGCCCCTCCCCCGCTCCCGATTGGTGGACTTAGGATGCGGAACTCGGCCCATGAGCACAGCACAAGCCAATGGCGGCTGTCGAACAGTATGGTGCCCCGCCCCGTGTCATTCCTCCAAGCCCTCCTGTCTGGTCCTTAATACTTCAGAAAGACTACAGGATGAAGCGCAGACTGCCGTCCTTTCCTAGAGCTTCGGGTCGGGCCACAGTGTTTCCTTTTCAAACACCACAAAAGCCACGACTGTTGTACTTTATTTATTTTAAACTAACAGACTGTAGTAATTTATATTGTACATATTCAGAATACCCTATAAATAAAGAGGACTAGATGTATCAAGATAATGAGTTAAAGAGGAAGCAAAATGTTTAATATATTAAGATCCTATATTGTATATAGCAAAACTGTTAAATTAAATGTTTGCATTTAGGGAATTTAAGAAATAGTGTCTGTGTGTAATAACTGTCATATTCATTAAAGCAAATACGTAGTATGTTTCGAGACCTGTGAATCCTGGATTTCCAAGCATGATGTGAGTGACACACATAATAATGGCATACAAAGTAAACTTTTCTTGACTGCTATGCTTATATAAAGGGACTTACAGTGCTGTTCAGTCAAATTGAACGCAGCTACATACCAGAATTCTATACACATTGCGTTCTTTCCCTGACCATTCCTCCTGCAAAATGTTACACTTGAACAGTTTCTGTTGGACTGGGAGCCAAGCATCTGTGGCAGCCACTTTGCGACGCCTCGATCTGACAGGAAATGTGCACAGTCAATGCTCAGTGTTTACCAATCATTCTAAGCACGCCAGCAAGCCTGATAGGACAAAACATTTCAGACCGTCTTAGTTTTACTAGAAGGTATTCTAATGACAAACCAGAACACAGTCAACTGGAAAATGAATCAGTCTTGCAAGTTGTAGTGATAAAGTGACAATTCAACCTGCCTGGTCAACGTAGATGTTTGTGGTAAACTAGAAGAGTACTCTGTATGTTCTGTAGGTCTATGTGCAATTGAGTAGAAAGCCAGATCAACCACTAAATCTTTCTACTCCAATCTTTTTGATACACATTGTTGGCTACCCCTAAAATGTGATATTATCCTCTTTACTTTTTAATTAGTGCAGGAATGACATCTCACCATTTAGTGTAATGAGGAACAAATATTTTATTTCTTTATTTTCCTTCTAACAATATACAACTCATCTGTTGCATGTATGATTTTTTTGTATTACGGTGTGCATTTTACTCACAGTAACACTGAAGTAATGAAGTGGCAGAGACACATGTTTGTATATGAAAATCTGTTATTAAAACTATTAACTCTACTAATTATTCTGTAGTTTAAATGAATTATGTTCCTTTTACTAATTAGATAACCAAGTGTAAAAGAGAACAGTTAGAAAACTTGTGTTGCAACCTTTACTGGTTAGAGTAATTCCTCTTCCTTGAACAGGGTAGCTCTGATAAGTGTCTTACACAATTTTTGACATGACACATTATATGAGCTGTTGGATTGGGAAAAAAGGCTAAAAGGAATGAAATGTATGCTGTTCTTTCAATATCTTTGATATGTTTATCTAGCTTCAAACCAATGACGTGAGTTGCTGTCAGCGAGAGATGACTGTTGTAAGCGAAATTCTTTTTGTTTAGTATACTTTGGTCCTTATTTTGGTAAACAATTAACAAAATGGAAAAAAAAAAAAAAAAGACAAAAAAAAAGAAATGAAATCCAAAATAATTACTTCATTATTTTTGGTGATGACCAAACTTGTCTTACATGAAATGTGTAAGGTGAACGCATACTTAATTTAGCCGAACTTGAACAATTCCACCTAAGTGCACGCACTTCACTGTAATGCATTTTTTTAGTTGTTGCTATCGTATCGCTAGCTAGTTAATTGTTGCTACCCCTGAAAGACTCATTGCTATGAAATCTTTATTTATTTATTTTTTATGTGGGATGAGGTTTTTACTTTGCTGTCCGTCAGGTACAGTTCTGTGCGACTGTCGATGTGTTATGGATGTGCTGTCCCACTGCCTACAGAGCTTCGTACTGCTTGGTAGCTATTTTGTCCATTTCTAATGCAAACGTTCTCTAACCAGTGGGAAATGCACATGTTTCCTGCAAAAGGGTGACTTCTGGTTCTGGTTTGTTCTGGTTTTTTTCCTGGCAATTAAATATTGTCGTTAACCCTGAGATCTCAGAAGATTGAGTCTCTTGTTTTTTCTCCCTTATTATTTATATCGTTTTTTGAATGTCTGAATGCTACAATGTTTCCACTATCACAGTGAAAGTTCATCTCAATCCTATTCATTATATACTGTGTATATTCAATAAAGATCATAACATTCTGTGGAAAATTATGTTAAGAACATAATACCCTACTGGATTTTGAGAATTACAATGTCACGTGAAATTAATTTTAATCAATGTATGGAGACCAGTAACTTTTAAGGAACTTCCATTTTCATAATGGGATGGCTAAATGAGTACAATAACCATGTCACAAATGGAAATGTTTTCCTCTCTGTCGGTGTGGTATAACGTTGAGTATTTAGCAATCTCTTGCATCAATTGTTGCTTCAGTTGATGGTTGTGAATTGGGGAGTCTATATATCACTGGGCCATTTGTGCTGTCTGGTATCACCTGAAACAGAGGCACTGAAATTACTGCCTGGGAGCCCTGGACCTCAATCCGCAGCAGGTAAGCAAATACGTAATGACTAGACAACTAGTATTTTGTTTTTGGATTTTTTTTAAGTCATGAAAAATTTTGTGTTTGTTTCTGCATCTGTGTCAATATGCATTGCCTGAAGGGGTGTGAAAGAACATGCAGGCAAGAGACAAAAGATACGGATGTTTGAAAACTTTTCGGCTTTTGAGCAAACTTCCAAGAGTTGATTTTGATGGAGTGCAGGCATTAAGATAATTATCCGGACATCAGCATTAGGAATATCAGTGGATTGCCATTCAGGGTAAATAAATGAAGATACATGTTCAGACACAAATCAGTGACTCTTGAAATGCGTATAGAAATTGTACTATATGTAGTACTGATAATATTCTGATACAATTTTGTTTGTAGAAACTGCAATATTGTTCTGATCCATTATTAAAAGGAAATGAAAAGACATGCAGCCGTGGTTGATGCCCAAATGTAATATAATCATAATTGCATACGATCTACTAAATGCCATTCGATTCTTCTGGAAGTTTCTTAGGACCTACTTTGTCTATATCTTTTATATTCAAACCTGCTGCCATTGTTAACGGCTCCCGTAACAGGGCCTATATACTGTACATTAAAAAATATGTTTATGTCTAAGAGATGATTACTATTGAGAACTAGATTAGACAGTATTAAATTACCTGCGCCAATACTGTGGTTTTTGCGTAGTCTTAAAATTTGATTACCTTAAATAAATGTCACGTTATGTCCGGCTTTACCATGTTGTTACATACACGCAATAAAAAGCTTATTAAAACTTTTAATCAAAATTAAAATTGGACACAGCTCCAAGAATATAATATTTTGTTAAAGGTAAACTTGTTAAAAACAGCTTTAGTGTACTTTCCACACTTTTCTCACCTGTAAACCGTGACTTGCCTCTTAGGTCTGAGGGGATGGTTCTCAGTAAATTGTTGTGTATTTTGCCTGACCATCAGTCAACAAAAAGGGGCGCTCGGTAAAATTTGCCGTCCAGGAAGGTGTGGGGGCTTCTCCAAGTAACTTTTGCAGTGGGCCTCCTGCCGTGACCAGCCCGGGGGCGGATGACCCCCACCTCCTCCACCACTTGTGTGAGAGTGTCTAGACTATACAGAGAATAATGTAATGAACAAAAAGCAGCCAGCCAATGGAGAAATACAAAAAGGTCTCTGAACTTGCCTGCTCTTAAAATGGTTCTGGAGGCTAATATGGATCCTGCCTGGGTCACGCTAGGTGTACCTAATAAAGTGTCCACGATATATTCTCCTTTGAATGAAATGTTTGAACTTCATTGTATTTCTAGGAAGGCATCAGGTTTTCTTTTGCAATGGAAGAGTCAACATCTTTAAAACAGGTGAGGCAAGATATCAATCCCTAATTTTTATATTAATCATTGACATTTGGATTTTCACATGTCAAAACACCCACTAACAATTTATATCTTGGTTTAAAAGTCCAATACCCCAGTTCATGAGTAAGTGTACATATGCTGCATGAACAAATGTAGAATTAAATTTACAAAAATTTATAAAAATTTATTATGAGCTATCAGGGCTCAGCATGGTGGCTCTGTGGTTGGCCATACTGCCTCATACCTCCAAGGTTTGGGGTTTGAATCCTGAATGTTATCATATAATTTGGTCTTTTTATTGAAGGCAAATGGGATCTCAGTCCCTCACTCTACCAACACTAAAGAGAGCTTGGAAAGAGTGAAAAACAACAGACCTCCAAAAAATGAAGAACACGATGTATGGAACAATGCTTGTGAGTTCAGGATATGTTCATGCACAACCAGATTTTAATTATTTATATTAATATAATAATATGGAATGCGTACTGTGTTCCTAATGTCTCTTGGAAATGCTGTGTTGCTTTCTAATTGTGTTTCAGTCCTTTTGCTTTTGTGCACGTCCCTTACTGTGGCGTTGCTGCTAATTCTGGAGGGATGCAGACCTCCCTCAGAACCCTGGCTGTTACTCGGCAGTGGAAAGACAAAACTGTGGGACTGGGGAGCTCTACAAGTTGTAGTGACATTTACTGTCCTCCAGGGGGTGCTTTACTGCCTTCCATTTGGTAAGGTGAGTCAAAACTGTGTTTGCTTCCTCTTCTTGCCAGAAGAAATCACTTTCTAGCATCGAATATCTTCTTGAATATCTTACAAGAAAAATAATTTTTAAGGATGTATACATACTCTGCTAGAATGTTTCGAAAAATCTTATATGTATTATTTTATTCTGTATTAAGTTTGATGTTTTAATGCTATAAGTTCACTTAGACTTTTCCCTCCATCAGTCCATTGTCCACTGCTTATCCGGGGTCGGGTCACGGGGGCAGCAGTCTAAGCAGGGAGGCCCAGACCTCCCTCTCCCCCCCCACCTCCTCCAGTTCCTCCGGGGGAATACCAAGGCGTTCCCAGGCCAGCTGAGAGTTATAATCTCTCCAGGATGTCCTGGGTCTGCCTCAGGGTCTCCTCCCGGTTGGACATGCCTGAAATCATCTCCCCATCTCAGATCTCAGCTGGCTCCTTTTGATGTAGAGGAACAGAGACTCTACTTTGAGCCCCTCCTGAATGTCTGAGCTCCTCACCCCGTCTCTAAGGCTGAGCCCAGACACCCTGCGAAGGAAGCTCATCTCTGCCACTTGTATCCGTGATCTCATTCTTTCGGTCATTACCCAGTGCTCGTGACCATAGGCGAGGGTTGGAACGTAGATCAACCTGTAAATCGACAGCTTTGACTTTCGACTCATTTCTCTTTTCACCACAACAGACCAGTACAAAGTCCAGAAAATTCTTGATGCTGCAATAATTTGCCTTTTTTAAAAAAATATTTTTTTATTAATTCGGATGCTGATGAATAGCTAAAATTTTAGAATTTAAGTTGTCCCATATCCAAAATAGTTTTAGGTCTTTTCTGTTTTCATGGCTGGTCCTCTGGGCTTGCTTAATTAGGTTGTTTGATTAAATCTATAGAATTTTATTTTCTAAATTTATTTTATTTCTCTACTTTCTATTTGTTTCTTTTAGGGAGACATTGTATTTACAGTTCAAATGAAATAAAATGTCTTAATTTTTAGGGCATTAATATTATTGCTTCAAATATAATTAAGAAATAGTTTCATTTTTAAAATTACAATAGCCGATAATTAGCTAAAAACAGAGTGAGACATGTTAATTAAAAAATACATATTTTTTAAACCAAAAAAGCCAAACTAATGTATTGCACTTTGTAATAATATATGAAGTACTTTCTAGAAAGTCTAACTGCTAGTAAAAATAGGAACAGCTCAGTTAAGCCTTATTGATTTGAGGGTCAACTGATTACAAAAACATAATAAATTGCAGAACTATTAAAAATTCCCCCAAGATACATGAAACAACACTTGTGAATTTGGTAAAATGCCTTTTTGAAATGAGCAAAGGGGAGAATAATAAAATCCTGCCTTAAAATATGAAGTCTAACAGTAAACAGCTGCACTTCGGTTGGCACTGACATGGCAGGGCTGAGCTGCTTTGCAGAATGTGGGAAATTGGAGGCCACCTTCAGTTTTTATTCAAATCAGAGATAACCACCTCCCTTGGGACTGGGTACAGGACCAGGCCATGAAAGTGCCCCCCCTGCTGGGGAAGGTGCTATCCTACTCCCAGATTAAGAGACATTATAAAGGTAACATAAAGATAAGATAAGACAGAACTTTATTGATCCCTGTGGGG
>JAODJW010000036.1:8078701-8153104 GCA_026777045.1 Hyperopisus bebe | reverse complement strand
CCCTAACTGAGTCTGACCCTGACAGTGGTATTATGTGACTTTAGCAGGAAATGCCCATGGCAAAGGACTAGCGATCTTTTTTCCCCTGCCGAAACGGAAACAAGACCAGTGTAAGAATGAGGTGGCTGGCCTTCTCTCAGAGGTTCTTGTGAGTTTTCCTTGAAACAGATTTGTGGATGAGATCTGTGGAGTGTTTTGCAGTGATCGAGACTCAGTGAGGTGTAACTTTAGAAGCTTGTTCGAAATGATAGGGCTTTCAGTGCAGTTTTTATGGTGGTTATCGTCATTGTAGGATGTGCTGGGGCAGCGTAATCATGTTGTGCCTTTGTCCCACTGGCAGGCCAAGCTTGGAGCTGAAGAAGGTGCGCTCTCGTGATGCAGCGCGCTCCCGACGCAGCCAAGAGACTGAGGTTTTTTATCAGCTGGCGCACGCGCTCCCCCTGCCACGCCGTGTCGCTTCCCATCTGGACAAGGCTGCCATCATGAGGGTGACGCTCAGCTACCTGCGTCTTCACCACCTCCTGAGTTCAGGTGGGTGCCGACCAGTGCTTGAAGTACTCGGTACTCGTGAGTGAGGATGGAGTACTCGGTACTCGTGAGTGAGGATGGAGTACTCGGTACTCGTAAGTGAGGATGGAGTACTCGGTACTCGTGAGTGGATGGAGTGAGAGCCTACCAGCTCACTGGCTGCCTCCGCTTGCGCAGCAGGCCTGGAGACAAGGGTGAAGAAGGAAGAGGATGAGGCGATGGAGGAAGAAGAAGAGAATGTGACTGACAGACTCTATCCCCGTGCCCTGGCCGGGTTCGTCATGGTGCTGACGGAAGAGGGAGACATGATCTTCCTGTCGGAGAGCGTCAGCAAGTACATTGGCATTGCGCAGGTATGAAATCATTGTGAGACAGGCTTTTTGTAGAACTTCCTTCTGAAGAGACTGCTAGCCCTGTGGGATGTACCCTCATGCAGGTATAAACACAGCTGAGCTGTACTGTTTTCAAATGTTTTCTGACAGTGATAATAATAGTTATGGCAGACACTGGTTACCAAAGCATGCTGTAAACATAAACTGAATATTCTTAAGAAAAAAAGTTATTCCGTTTTGAGGCTGTATTAAATAAAACTCCAGAACCAGGTCATGCTTTAGAGATAGTATTAGTCCTGGGGTGAGTTTGGCAAAAGTTTTTTTTTTTTTTAGGGGTGGGGTTTTAACCTGCATTATTACAGAAAAAAGAAAAAAAATATTTGGAAATCAAACCCAGAATCTTGCAAAATTGGATGCGTCATTTCTATATAAAACGATAATGTTACATTACAATTGTTACCATAGGTTTTCTTTTAGTAGGATACTAAGAGCTTTGAAGGGTTAACTAGAGGTTGAAGGTTTTGAGAAATTTGGAATGGTGATCCGAGCAGTGTAAATACCCTAACCCCTAATCTGTTTATATACACAACAGCTTTTTTTTCTGCAGCGAGTCTTTGCAAGAAACCCAAATACAGTATTTGTTGTTGTAGCGGGAATGCACACAAAGTCTGGTACATTTTGTTCTTGCCTTACTGTTAAGCTTTATGTGAGCCACCCATACAACTCCATCAGCCGCCAGGAAGGCGGACATAAGCAAACAATTTTGTAAATGTGGCACTTCTGAAAAGGCAGATGTGTGGGAACAAAGGAGTGTGAACAGAGAATGAATAGTAATTGACGTGTTAGGAAATGCCCAAAAAATGCAGGCATACTTATTAAGTATAAAAATACTGAACTTTTCCTAATTTTACAGCTAGAGCTACTGGGTCAAAGTCTGTATGACTTTGTCCATCCCTGTGACCACGAGGAGCTCCGGGATATCCTGACCCCAAGAAGACCAGGTGAGGTGACACCTTTTTTTTTTTTAGCCTGCAGAATAAGCGGCACGATGAGACGTGTGAGATTGGATTAGTTTGACTGCTCCGCATAATAAGTGCAACAATCTCTCTCCTGTCCCAGGACCATCCAAGAAGAATCAGTCAGAGAGGTGGACGAGACGCGACTTCTTCGTAAGGATGAAGAGCACCCTCGCTAGCAGGGGGCGGACCGTGAACCTCAAATCCGCCTCCTGGAAGGTTTGTGGCCCTTGGTTATTTCATCCACTCCCCTTCAGTCCAAAATACCGATGTTCAGAAGATGCACATAAATTCTGTGATAGTGGTATCAAAAATATTAACAAAGTCAATAGTTACCCATCTATCTCTCTGTCCTTCTAATAATAGAATTCACTCTTTCTACTTTGATATCGGTTTCTGCGTTGTGCCAATTAAATTTAAATAGTATTTTAAGTGAGTGGCCACGCTGACGCTGTTCTTATTCATCGGGCAAAGGCCCCGTTCAGAGTTTGCTGTGTGCCCTTTTGTTTTACTTGTGTAATTTTCAGTGGCCTGTCTGTTGACTTTAGACTCGCTCACCTAGTTAACTTGCCTCTTTCCCCTACTTGCTGAAGTTCAGCGTAGGATTGAGAATCTGTGTAAACATGTCACTCATGAATGTTGAGTTGTCTCTCAATACAATAATCCTATTCAATACAATTTTGAAATACACTTATGTCCCTCCATGTCCCCAGGTACTGCGCTGTACAGGCCGCATGTTGACCTACCACACGGAAGAGAAGGTGGCGGCCTCTGCTGGTAGCTTCTTGACACTGCTGTGCGAGCCGATCCCACACCCCTCCAGTGTGGAGTTTCCGCTGGACTGCAGCACCTTCCTGACCCGTCACACCATGGATCTGTGTTTCACTCACTGTGAGGGCAGGTGAGATGAGACGTGACCCGCGGCTGCTTTTCATTTACCTACAGAGAACAGGCTGTTAAAAACAAAGGCAGGTTTGTTGTTAAGGTGAGAAGAAGATGGCACAGGGGGAGAAACTGAAAGAATATCATATAGCTATAGTTTATAACAGGGGTGTCACACTCCAGTCCTGTGGGGCCGGAGCCCTGCACATTTTTGGGTTTCCCCTCATTTAACACACCTGATTCAACTTCTTGCACCCCCTTGTGATAATTACCGCACAGTTCTTGAGCTGAATCATTTGTGGTGGAATAGGGAGAGAACTAAGCTACACAGGGCTTAATAGTTTCTAAGTCTTTCTCATTTACAGTTTAAAAATTAGACCTAATGTGCAAATTAATATAATTAATATTATTCTCCCATACTTCTGTTAGCTGGATCAAGCATATTGTGTAATGGTTCGTGTTTTTTTTTTTTTTTTTTTTTTTTGCCAGTGTGAATGGTTAACGAGATATTTTTGGATTTGGGGCATGCACGTACACATGGAGATCACGTGTAACTGGCCGTTGGGGTGACTGTGTGCACTGAGCCCTGTGTAATTTGTAACCAAAATGACCTTTCTGTGGAGAACTTTGAATGTACTGTTACTGCAGCAGTCTTTGGCAGTCTGCCCCGTGCTTTTCCTACCGTGCGGTTTGGCACACAGGTACCGGTTACGGCGGCGTCTGGGTGTGCGCGAGCTCTCGCTGGCCGCAAGCTGTATGTTGTGGATGAGAGCTTTACAGTTGTAGGTGTGTGGTGAAGCTCGGTGCTTCGTTGCTGGCAGTTTGCCTGGAATGTGAGGGGAGGAGTTTGAAGGGAAAGAGAACATTCTGTCTGATCCGCCTAACCCCGAAGGGAGGGAGCTGCCAGACGGGCCTCGCGTTCGGGATCTGGATAACGAGATTACTCTCTCACAGTGGCGATAGACGTGAAGCGGCATTATATGGAACGCGGCGTTCCTTCCGTTCATGTAAATGTTCTGTTAGGATGCATGCAAATGTGTTTTAAGTCTTTGCTTGGCAAAGATTTTATAAGGAATGGGAACAATGGAAACCAGGGCTCTGGCTGTTACGTGCAGTTTGTTGTTTACATGGTTTTTGGAAACGTTCTCTTGCGTGACTTTGAGGCATCAGTGCATTGGGGGGGGGGGGGGGTTACATTTTTAACTTGAAGGCCAAACAAGAGTGTTCATTCTCAGGCTTTTGTTGCTGTTCTTGGCTGTTTTCCCCTTTTTCTTTGGATTATTTGGTTTAAATTTGGTTTAAATTTGTTCTGTTCTCAGGGTGACCGAGCTTGTGGGATACCAGCCTGACGATCTCATTGGCCGATCGGCCTACGAGTTTCATCACGCCTTGGACTCCGATCACGTGACCAAGAGCTTGCATATCCGTGAGTGTGACTTATGACGTGAGATTACTGCATGCTTTTGAAGTGCAAGGGGAAACCCGAACCCCCAACGCTAGAGGTCAAAAGCCATTGTACTATTATATACCACACGTAATGAAATTAGATCCAGCACACACATGCAATATTTACAACAAAAACAACACGGTAATGGTATAAAAGATGTATATGTTTCATTGGGACAATGTGAAATTCTTAGCAACAACAACAACAGGTTATCACAGCCTGTTCTTAGTCAGGTTGCTCTGTTTGCATTATATCTTAGAGTAATATCCTTCAACTGCTTGGCTGCATCCAGTGGAGAAATTGGCTTCTGGAGTACATAACCTTGGACCTTTTCCTAGAGGCGTGCTAATCGGGGGCTGTGCCGTCTACAGCAGGAGCAGACAAGCGTGATGTGTCATTGCGTGATGTCATTGCGTGATGTCATTGCGGGTGACGTGGTTGGCCTTCATCTGTCGCCCACAGTGCTCTCAAAAGGCCAGGTGTGTACCAGTCACTACCGCTTCCTGGCTAAGAGTGGGGGCTTCGTGTGGGCCGAGACCCAAGCCACCGTCATCTACAACAGCAAGACCTCCCAGCCCGAGGCCGTCGTCTGTCTCAACTTCATTCTCAGGTACTGCTTCAGAAAATTGCTCCTTCCTCTCTGCCAAGCCCATCTGCTTCATTCCTGCTCGGCTCATTTTCTATTCTGCCGGCTCAGGTTTATTCTTTCCAGACGATTTTAAGGCATGCGCTGGTAACATGCTGTGGTCACCTGTCTCTTCCAGCGGGATCGAGGAAGCAGATATGGTCTTGTCCGTGGAGCAAGGCCCATGCCTCGTAAAATCCAAAACGGAGTTGGACGCACAGGAAATGTTAGTCGCAGAAGCCTGTAACGACATCCCCGAAAAGAAGAAAGTGTTCCAACCACCATCGCCAGCAGACGATGCTGTTGACGTGAAAGGTGAGAAACAGCCCCACACATGTACCTGAAATCTGATCTTAGTGCTTTGCTTTAGTGTGTCTAACACTGTTTTGGTACCTTGTGTTTTTTTGTTTTTTTTTTTGCAGTGCTTGTGGAAGTAAAAGACTTGTCATTCTGCCAGCCTTCCTGTCCAAACACTGTTCCAGAGTTTCCCCGCGACCTGTGTACCCCTGAGCTCCGCATGCTCCTCTCTCCCATTTTCGACAGGCCAGAAGCCACTACCTCACCAGCCACGGTGAGAGATCTTGCGTAGATCCTTATCTCTGCTCTTTCCGACCCACAACTTCCACTCATTTCTCGTTTCTTCTGCGTCACCCTACTATCAGTCTCTCTCGCCTGAAATTTCTTTGTGGACATTTCAGAGTTCATCCGATGAATTGCTGATGGACAAAGACACGGTGGAGAAGTTCTTCACTGTTAGATCAGAGGACAGTACCGACCAGGACAGCCAGTTTGAGGTACCCCTCACTGATAGAGCAGCTCCTGACAGAGCTTGACTACTATGCTCTCCTAACTACAAACAACTACTCAATGCTAGATGCTAACAGTTTATCATTCCATAATCTTCAAGGACATGGAGGGCATGGATCTCGACATGTTGGCGCCATACATCTCTATGGACGACGATTTCCAGCTCACCTTCCTGACCCAGCTCCCAGATACCAACCTCAGCTCAGAATCTCCAGTCCCGGTGACGAGGAAGCGGTAAGTCTGACCCAGAAGTCTCCGTGGTTCGCTTCAGGGTCCTTACGTTTAGCACTTCATGAGTTATTGGTCAGGATTTTATAGATATGGTTATCATAGCAAATTCACTTGCAAGCAAGAAAAAGTGAAAATTGAATCATTTGAATCAAATATAACCCTTGAAGTCACACATTTTCCAAGACTTGCAACTATAAGATAGCAACAGAGCGTATCATTAATGTCTGCAGCTTGGCACGAAAAAGCAGTTGGTTTTTGACCTTTGGACTGCAGTCTATAATATCACATGGCCGGTGTGTGGTTCAGTGATGGGAAGGTCACCCATTGAGGTCCAGCCCTAGCAGAACAGCCACATGGCAGTGGGCCTTATGACAAATAGGCCCTTAACCTCCAACATCCATTGAGTAACCGTGCCCTTGCTGTGACTCATGGGGAGCAAGATGGGATAAAGTGAAAAAAGAATTTCCCCAAAGGGATTAATGAAGTATCACTATTCACTATATTATATTCTTTACTTCATACTTATCTGTGACTTGTAAACTTGAACCAAAATTCATGCCTGTGGGATAAATATCCTGACACAGGATGCCTGTGACAGCTTCTAAAGTTAGTTTAGTAGTATGAGAGCTGCAAGATGAATTTTTATGGAACCTGGACCACGTGAGTCTGTCTTAGAAATCCAAGACTGTTGTTTTGTATCAGATGTATGACTGCTTGTTCCCTAGCTGTTTCCATTTCTGTCACAGTAGCTAATTACTAAAATTACCATTCATTACAGGAGAAGAACAGTACATCTGAACAAAATGTACTACTAAGCTAATACTTTAAATATCTACTTCTTCCCTTGAGATTAAATAACTATGACCGTTAGGTAGATTGATACCTTTGCATACCACTAGATGGCACCCCACGTGCAATTAGTGGTACGTATGCTATGGTGTGAGAACCAGGGGTCTAAAGTGATTGAAATAAATATAACAGAAACTTCAAATATGCTGGTAGATGTGTACAAGGAGTTAAATTGATAGCCATGTTTTAAAAGTAACTGTTGCAAAGGTTGGCTGCAAGGCTGAAGTGAATGCCGTACCGTAAATCCTTTTGCAGCTTTGTGTGTGGCCGGCTGGTTCAGTCTTACAAATGCTGGTATTTTTGGACTTCCTCAGCCAATCTTACCTCACATCCCCTACTCATATTTTTTCATTATGATCAGATAAGTTGGAGTAGAAAGTGTGTTACCCTCAAATGAGGTCCCCGCGCCTGTGATGAAAATTAAGTCACAATAGCCGCATCTGCAGTTTGTGTGAACCAGCCTTTGGATAACCAGACCTGATTAGACCAGCTCAAACCAGACCTGGGCAGCGATGAACAGCTGTCGAGGTGCAAAGTGTACTTCCCTGACACCGGCATTAATCGCCCGTCAGTCACTGTCAGACACAGACACTGGGTTACTTGTCTTATTTTAGTCGATTACAGAAAACATGGTGGCGCTGCTCAAGCTTTGTGTATATAGCTAATCAGATACAAGTTCTTTTTCCACTAAAAATTAATTCTTGGAAATGTTATGGGATGTGAAACACTCATGTTTACTTGTGCTTTTCAGATATAAGACATTGATTCACTTTATTTTGAATTTAAGTTGCTTGTTTTCAAAATTGTATGATGATATTAAGTACTTTGAATGTGTTTAGAATGACTACAGAACGATAACACTGGTATACTATTTCCAGGTATTCCTGGACATAAAGGTCCTTTCTTCTCAAACAGCACACGCACTGTTTTGCGAAATGCATGCTTTTGTGGATAATGTAAACAAGACTTTCGCTTGAGATGTTGAGCATTACAAACACTGAATGTTTTTAGATGTAGGTTTTAAATAAGATGAAGGGCAATGAGCTGTGGAAGTTTGACTTGCTCACTGGCATTGGGTTATTTTCAGGGTGCGTGATTATGTGTATGAAAGCGTTTCTAAATAGTGCCTGTCTCTCTACGTTGGGCAGGGCTCTGGAAGAGGATGGAGACGTGTCTCTGCAGGACATCATGCAGGACAAGAGGCAAAAGCACGCTGCGTCTGAGGAGGAGCTTCTGGTGACCAACATGAGGGAATGGGTGAGTGTCTGCTCTCGGCTTTAATAAGGCAGAGTTTCCCAACCCTGATCCCCGGAGACCCCCGGACGGTCCGTGTTTTTGCTCCCTGCCAGGCAGTCCACATTTTTGCTTCCTCTCTGTTCCTAGGAGGGAACTGGAAGGGACCAAAAATGTGGACTGTCTGGGGGGTCCACTGAGGACTGGGTTAAGGCATGAAACCTTAACCTTAAATACTTGTCTGGCATTCATATCACTGCTGGAACTGGTGTGGAGTTTCTGACATCACTGTCGATGGTACAGGGCTGCATACAGGATCATGAGCCTCCTGAAGAGAGGCCCCCCCCCCACTATCGCAACAAGCTCCTCACCGACAGGGATCCCATCCTTGGGGGAGCTCCGGGGCCCTGTGACCCTGAAGGTAAAGAAATTTGTAATACAAGAGATTTGCTTGTATTAATGTGTTGCCTGGTTTCCATGAGTTACATGGCTCAGTATCGAGATGGAGAGTTGGGTGTTGAACATTGAGTCGGGTTTCTAGAGCCTAATCTTGGTGTCTTTGATTCCTACAGTATTATTGAGTGCCCTTTTGACCCGCCCACCTGATCCAATTGGCCAGAAGAAGGGGTGTGTCTCGGCCTTGACCTGAACAAGTGGGCTCCTGTACTTCAGCAACTAGGATTTGGCTGCAAGATGTTGTGGGGTTTTTTTTTTTTCTTTTCCTTTTTTCTTTTTTCATTCAATGGTCAGCCAGCCTCCCATACTGGATGTAAAAGCCTACAGACCTTCAGCACACTGACAGGAAATCGCTCCAGTAAGGCACTTAGTGCTTCAAGCCTCAGTCCACATCCTGCCACATCTCTCCCACCGTAAGCAGAGATCAGTGCTGTCTGAGCTAAGGAGGGACACTGCCTCATGTTTGGAGGTGGGGGATGAGATAGACTGGCCCTCGTCCTTCCAGCAGGCCCTGGACCAGTTCTCAAATCCAGTACAGTATGGTGGATCCGAGTGCCATTTTGTTCACTTTTGTCTTGGCACCAAGTATCATTGTTCGTTAGATATCAGGATCATTCGAAAAGCATAGACCGTCGAGTACTTAGGTTTAGACACATTGGTCTTCATTCTGTAATTTCCTAAACCCCAATGTTTTCCAGTTCAGGAACAAGAAATGATACAGTAATAATGGTCTTCTGTTCTAGTCACAAGCATGTTCCTAATGCCTATGAAATGATTTTTTTGAAACATCCTCAGAAAGATATTTGATAGATGTCAATAGACAAATGTTAAAGCTGTTTACTGCAAACCATCTACACTGGCACATGGTATAACAGTTTCAGAAACATGTTTATTAAAAAGCAGTGAATTTTAGTGATTTGGTTGTATTGTTTAGGAGGCCATGTGTATGCGATTTCCTTTTAGGTGAGCTGATCAGCCTATTGATGAACGCTCAGGAAATCTTTGGGAAATGAAAAAGAATAGGGGGTATGCTAGAATTTTATGAAATCCAGAGATACGGTAAAGCTGTTGTCTAGGTGAGAAGCTTCTTATGAATTAGTTTATAGCAAACAATATATATATGGGAGAATGAAAGTATGTTTAGTTTGCAAATTTTAATTTTTCCGGGGGGTCTTAAATTGAACCAGAGCATTTATTCTTTCCAAGTTTTTAAAACAAACGAAAGTGTTAATGTATTATTTAGTTAACTGAGTATTGTAAAAGTCTCACCTATAAGCTTAAGTAATATACCAGCATACACAGACGTTACCAAGACTCGAGATGGAAATCACTGTATGGACCCAAATGTGATCAAATGGGCTGAATTTTAAGCGGGTCAACAGCTTCAAATTTACCAGCCGTTCATGAAATTTATAATATATAAAAATGTTTTATGTACACTGCAGTAAACCAGTAGGGGCTCAAATTTAAAATGAGACCTAAATATTTCCTGAGCTGAGTGTTGGAAAACACTATAGATACTGTTGGGCATATCCAATGTAACATATTTAGGTTTAACTGAAACCAGAAACCTTGTTTCAGTCAACTGACTTTAGGATTGTTGTTATAGCATAATTTCATATTGCACATTAGAAAACAAATACAATGAGCAAACAAATGGAAATCGTATGTTTCAATGGAAAATGAAAGCGATACAGGTGTTTCTTTGTTTTTTTGTTTTGCAGGAGTGTGGAAGTTGTTTATATTGATTTTGCAGCAGTTGGCTCTGCATTTCATTGTGTTTAAAAAAACGAAGAGGTATTTTTTAATGCGGTTTTGTTACATGTGACTTGAAATGCTTTCATGCTAGAGTATTTCTGTATTGGTTCTTGTGGTTAGAGGAAGGAGCTTGGAACAGGGATAGTAGTAAACAGTTATTGTGGAATGAAAATATCTTCACATTGTAAGCTATTGTGTAAGCAATTTCACTTGATTTCAGATCAACTTATGCAAATCATAACCACGCACAGTTAGACAATGCTTGGTCAATGTTAAGATTTATTTTCTGACTTTGTATACATTAATACTAATAAAGACATTTTTACATATTTCAGTGTGATGCAGTATTTGTAGATCTGTCGCGGTGTGCCATTACTGCCACCTAATGGCTAAGAGGGGAAATTTAAGTTGTAGTATTAAAAAAACAGTGTAAACTGTACGCCAAGTTCATATCGCTGATTTATTTTTTTTTACGTCTCCATTTCTTTTTATCCAACAATATTTGTAGTCACTGAGCATTTAAAAACCTTGTTGCAATAACATTTAATCCTGTTAAAAGACAGCAACATCTTTATAATGTGCCAGTGTTATTTTGAAAGGATTTTTCCTCCATAAATAGGATATTTGGTCAAGTCCTACTTCGCACCCTGCGTGTACATCATTCCTTGTTCCAGAAGTGGAACTGAAATGTTTTTTGAAAGCTTTCTTTAGTGTACAGTAAAACCGACCGATTATACTGCTCAGCCATAGCATTAATACCGCTGACAGGTGCAGTGAATAACATCGATTGTATGGTTGCAGTGGCACCTGTCAGGAGTGGTGTTGTATGTCAGGCAAATGGACAGTCGGTTCGGGAAGTTCATGTGTCAGAAGCGGGAAACGCAGGCAAGAGTAAGGATCTGAGCAACTTTGATACGGGCCGAATCTCCAAAATGGTAGGTCTCGTGTGGTGTTGCCAGTATGCAGTGGTTAGTGCCAAGGAAAGCCAAGATGGCACCAGATTATACTATGGCAAGAAAGCAAGCCATCAGAGGTAGCCTGATGCTCTGGGCAATGTTGTGGGTCCTTTGGGTCCTGGCATTCATGTGGATGTTACTTTGACACCTACCTAAACATAGCTGCAGACCAAGTACCCCCCTCCACAGTAGTGATATTCCTTTCAGCAGGATAATGCTTCAAAATTTGTTCAGCAATGGTTTGTGGAACATGAAAAAGAGTTCAAGGTGTCGACTTGGCCTCAGTTCTCCAGATTTCATTCTGATCGAGCATCTGTGGGACTTGCTGGACAAACAAGTCCGATCCATGGAGGACCCACCTTAGAAGTTACAGGATTTGAAAGATCTGCTGCTAATGTCTTAGTGCCAGATACCACGACACACCTTCAGAGGTCTTGTGGAGTCCATGCCTCGACAGGTTTTGGTGGTAGGTGGGGGACCTACACAATATTAACAAGCGCTTTAATGTTATGACTGATCGGTATGTTTGACCATCTTAACTGCATTAATATTACTGGTCAGATTGTTTTTTCCCCACATTGTCCATACTGGAACCATTGGAGGGTGCATGCTCACACTACTCGCAACTGGGAGAGCAATTTACCCGACTGCATGTATTTGACTGTGAGGAATCCTCTGTGAACATGGGAAGAACATGCAATATAATGCAATAATGTAACTGTACCACTGCGGGACCTCAGCACTTTTTGTGATTTCAGTGATTCTCTTCTACGTTACTATATATATTGCTATTTTGAGCACACCTATTTATGAAATACCACATTCCTCTAAAGGTATTTGGATTTTTTTATGTTTTCTTCCATTTAACCAGCAGCTGGTCTTCAATTTTATGGTTACAAATACTGCCTTCTCTCCTACAATATTATTTCAAACAGTCTTACCAAAAAAAAAAAACATTTGTCTGACACTGTTATAAGGCTGTTTATAATAAACATTTGTCTGACACTGCTATAAGGCTGTTTATAATAAAAACCTAAAACAAAGTATCACAATAACACATATACATTTTTATTAAATGTAATATTGTAGCAAAGTACACAATGTTAATGTTACTTTAATATATTAATTTTTTTTTTTAAAGTCCATTCATTCACTTCGACACCACATGAAATTTGGCACCTAGGTAATCATTACACACAGTCAGGTTAAAATGGATAGGAAGAAACAAACCAACAGGCTATAGAGGAAATTGGCAAAAGGTGATAACATCTTCAAAGTCGCTATGCATTCACGTACTGTGAAACCTCTCACTTTCCATTTCTGGCTGAAGACAAACAGGGGTGAAGGAGCAGGAAGCGTTGGGTTATGCATAGTGGTAAAGTTGAGAGGTTCGGTGGAACAACATCACATAGATTCTATCTGCTCTACACAAAGTCCCATCTCCATAAGAGGAACTATATTTCCATCTTGCTACCACTCTGTTCCATCTCACTCACTGCTGGTGCCACATTCAGAGAAATACCATCAACACTTGGTTTCCTTCCAAACATATATGATCATTAAACTTCCGTCTATACGTGATGCACCAACAGCAATGCTGGATATCACAGTAACTACTACCTCCTCCACAAGATTGCCCAGTTTGGGTCCCATCACTGACAGGATATCAATGTTCAAATTCCCAGCGTCTGCTGGAAATACACAGCAATGTTGCCATGAATATATTATTATTTGATCACTATTGTGATCATGTGGTTTAGCCACTGTAAATCATATGTTTCTCAACCCATAGGAAAGATTTAGGCCACCTGTATTTAGTGATATACAGCCACTCAAAAGCCATCATCATAAAACAGATGATGAACATGCATAATATGCAAACAACGTCGCAGTCTTGGCAGTTATAACCAATAGGTTGAACAGTTATCAAAAAACTGTGGCATTAGCTGTCCTTGTCTTGAGAAAGTGCAATTTGTAGTGTTCGTCCATCCCCTACAGTCTGATCCCCTGAGGATCTTGACTGTACTTCCTCATATGGTGGTGGCGGGAGCTCTGTGCTCTGATTGGACAGCTGAGAAGAACCATTTATCTCCACCTGAACTTGAGGCAAAAGTGGGCTGTGCCCATTAGTCTCCTGGGCCAATAAGAGCTGGGTCGGTCCATGAGTGGCGGGGAGTCGCTGGCCCCAGCTCCCATACATCGCCTCCTCGTATGTTGGAAGAGAAACTGGCAGCCCGTCCACCATCAGGTCCACCTGCTCAGGGTTATGCCTACAAAAAATACACAAGACATGATCTCAAGATGGAGCTCTCAATTCAAGCAAAATATTGATATTTTTGGTTTAAGATCCAGCAATATCCATCGAAGGTCATCGAGCCGACACACCCCGACTGGAATGCCAGTCCATTTCATGCCGTGTGTGTGTTTTGGTAATAATACATTGTGGGGACCAAATGTCCCCACAATATGATTAAACCTGTTATTTTGACCTTCTGGGGACATTGTTTCGGTCTCCACAGGTGGAAACTGACTTTTATAAAAATCTGTGAGTGCAATCAAAAAACTAAAAATGCCAAAAGTCTTGTATTTCGTTTGGTTAGGGTTAGGGTTAGGACTGGGTAGGGGGTAAGGTTGTCATTGCTGGGATTAGGGTTATGCCCATAGAAATGAATGGAGAGTCCCCACAAAGATAGACATCTAGTGTGTGCATGTGTGCGTGTGAATACAGACACATATTCACCCAAACTTCATGTTTTTTCAACTCTCAGAGGAAAATAGTACCATGCGGAAAACCCCCAACTTTGCACCTATGCATGGTGCAAAAAGTCTTACCTGGTTGACTGACAGGGGTAGAGGCGGGATTTAATCACCATGCAGGCTGTGGTAGTGAGCAGGAAGATCGATACACCAACCGCTGTCGTAGCAACACTTGGGAGAGACTGGACTTCTCTATCATCTGTGTAAACGTGCCCCACTGTATAAAACAAACACATACACGACAGCAATTAATAGAAATAATGTCATTTAGCCATAGTGATATATAGAGCACAGTTTGGGGGTGTAAGCCCCAGACCAGTTTCTAGACAGTCCGGGTTTATCGGAATGAAAGTTCAATATTTTTCTGAGACTTTTTCCCCAGTTTTAATTGCGTAGAGGAAAATGGTTAGTTTCTACCTAGCTGACTTCCTGTTCTCACAGTGGATTTCCTGTCTTATTGTGGTTTACAGTGATGGGGGGGGGTTATAATTACTGGTGTCACAATAGTATCACCCAGTTGAATATTTAATTTAAAGATCTCTAATCTTTTAATGTGCCAGTACATACTATATAGTGTGACATATCGTCATTCAAGAAAATGACAAAGTCACTGCGATGATGTAACTGTAGCAACAAGCATATTACAACATAGATGGGAACAGCCTGTTCATACAAAAAGCTACAAAGTATTTTGAAAGACAGGAAAATGCACGATTGCCTGTTTTACTTATGTTCCCTGACCCTTTGAGGACTGAATCATCCATTCACAAAAGTGACATCTATAATCAGAAAAGCTATTTTCCTCATTTCATTCTATTGTTTACAAAGTATAAATCATTTTCCTGAGGAAAAAAAAAAAAGCTATTTGCATATAAACTTGAAAATCTCAGTCTGTTGCGTTAATTGCTTGCTGTATCTAAAAATAAGTGCAAAATTAGTAATCAGTTTGGAAAATCCCACGTTTTCTTACTTGTGCGGAGAATGCAGGTTGGGATAGGGGGCTCCCATATTCCTTTGCGACAGCGGGAATAACGACGTCCAGGAATAAAATAGCCCGACTCGCAGGTGTAGTGGATGGTGCTCTGGTGGGGGAAGCCTTGGCAGGGAGATGATTCACAGCGGAAGGAGACATGTTCCGGCATTATGGGGTGGCTGCAGTTCTTGCCTAGGAAACAATCAGAGATAGATTATGAACACAGTCAGACCAGTTCTCTCTGGTTTTTGCCAGATAATGCTACATTGAATTCAACTTAGCAGCTAAAGGGGATGAATGAACAGGTTAGGGTTAACCAAACCCTAACAGCAAATGGCAAAGTGGGTAAGGTTCTTTGCACCAGTACAAATACACTTGTAAAACTAAATTTGAGTGGATAAAGTTTCTGCTAAAAACAAAAAAAAACATTATTGAACTTCAGGCGTTATTTGTGAGGTTATTGACTAGCTTCTGGATACAGCAACAAGCTGCTAGTGTTGGTGATGGAGCCAACAGCGAATCAGAATTAAACGTCACTGTAACCTGTCATGTAAGAGGAAAAAAAAAAAAGTAGGAATGGTGGGTGGATTCTGGCTATTGGCTAGATCATTTGACCACAGGGGTTCATGGTAGATAATTCAAGCCATGCTGCTACATTTCTGGGGAAATTACCCGCGACAAAATCCAGCAAGACGACCACGATGAGGACGACACAGCCTATGGCTGGATGTGCACATTTCTGTAGAGCTGGTCCACACGCAGACATCAATACGCACGTCTGGCTGGCAAAGGAAATAAAAAAAAGAGATTCAGGGCACAGCAACATTCACGTGTTCTAGTAAAAGAATCAAGCAAGGAGTGAAATTCATGCAGCTCTAATGTTCAGTACAATATCACAAATTGATTTTACTCCCCAAGAATAGCACAGGTATCACTTTTTTAAATTATTTCAATTTTTGTTTGTTTATACATTCACATTAAGTTAATTCAGCACAAATACATGTGTGAAAATTGATCTGCTCTCACACCAACTTGTAGTGGTTTAATATAGGGAGTTAAACAACTGAGACAGACAACTCAAAATGCAACTTAGAGCCACACCTGACCCGTTTGGTTTTTCCATATGAATTCTGTGTAAGGGTCACAGCTTGAGAGGCACTGTGTATCTGCCTTACAGCTGTAGCAGCTCTCACCACAAAGCTACACCACAACATCCTTTGCAAGAATTGGGTTTTTTTTTTTTTTGCACCCTCTGGGCCAGTGCAAGATCGAAAACCTTGCACGAATGGCAAATGAATCACATTGTGTTTCTGATGTGGTTTTGATTTCCAGCAGCACCAGTCATTAGTGCAACATTAGTGCATAATTCTCAGGGTGACAGGCCTAATTTTTCCCAGTCCGATATATAATACATCAATGAGAGCTGCGTGATTCTGAAATATCATCATTCATACAATTTCAAACTCTTATGGGGCAGTGGGAACATATGTTGATTCCCTGTTAAAATGCATCAAAAATTATGCGGCAACTAAACACATTGTGCCTGATATGATATACAGAAAAAGGTTTTACCCAAGTTAGATGAACTCTTTACTACATCAAACCTACAGCTTTGTAAAGGGCATTACTGATTTCAATGCGCTAATTGGAAAGGTTAGTCGAGGAATACAAGTGGTACTACAGGTAGCAAGAAATGCAAATAACATGCATGCTCGCGCGTACTGTATGTAGTTTTGCAGAATTGCAGGCGTGCGAAACAGCTGAGCGCGCGCCATTTAGCAGACTAATCCTTAAAGGTCACGTCGCAAACTGTCGACCTTTCGTTTTACATGTATGTGTTGATATGATTTTAAAAGCATGTTTTCGCTATAATGAGTGTTGCTCCGTAGATTACATGAAAAAATCAGTGATCAGCAGATGCGAACACGAATCTGACTTTCCGCGACAGGAGCAAACAATCAAAAAGTGCAGTACAGTAACTATTTTCTAAAAATTAAAAAAGGAAAATGAAATATAGGTGACCCGAGTTGCAATGTCAATAAAACGGCAAACATTTTAAATTCAACGTCAGAACGGCATCCCCTCGGGTTTCTGCAGGTTATACAACAAACATGCTTCATAAATACAATCAAACATGGCGTTTGATATATTCATTACTAAATATCTAATGTTGCTAAGAAAGAGGTCGAGCATAGAAACTTAAAATACATGTAACCTTAGTAAACTCAATTCTTTGTATAAATATTAAACAATTCATATACGAAAGAACAGTATCGCCATCTTTACCTTTTTGCGTTACGAATGTCAAATATTAAACTGGCAGTCCTGGTACTTGTGAATATTCCCTGTGAATGAAGGTTTATGGCCGCATATGATGAGTGGGTTTCATGCCAACTGCCTCTGGAGCCGCTGCTCGGGCGCAGCTAAATGAAGCGCGAGCGGCGAGACTCCGCCCTTTGCACGCGCCCGAGTTTCGCAGAAAGGTTCCACCCAGTTACTCTGCACTTCGACATACATTTTAATGAGATTGCATACATACAGTACGAAACAGATTGACGTGATATTGGCTATTTGACGTGCGTTATTAATTGAAATTGCGATTTGCAAACATTTCAGAACAATAAACATTAAATATATGACATAAAGGCGTGGGTAAAGACCGCAGTTATATATATTTGTTTTGGATGTTTTGTTGTTATTCTCAACAAACTCAGCAAACAGGAAATGAAACTTTCTACTTATGCACCAAATGAGTAAACTACTTTTTTTTGTAACAGTAGATTTAACCAGCTGACACTTTCTGGACACTAGGTTATCACTGATCATCAGCTGTTTGCATGAATATACTTTAGTAAGGTAGTAGTAATACAGTACTTAAATTACTGTAACTATCACACAAAAGCAGCGATATATACTTTTCATTGTATACAGCATCGCTGATAATAGAATTGATTACAAATGATTCGCTTCACGAATGATTTTCATGTCTTCGTTGCGTTTGTTTCAAATAATTATGCTCCTGGGAAAACTAAGGTGAGAAATGCAATAAGAGCAGAAGAGCTTGTCAACTTCCCCGGCCTTTGCAGGGTTGCTAACTTCGGCGTGAGATTTTCAGTTCGAGACACCATAAGCCTGCCCACGCATTTACATGTACGTAAGTTTTATCACCTTGTAAATAGTCTGTAGGTATTGCGATCTACCCCAACGCTTTTGCTAATTTTAGGTTTACGACGAAATGATATAGATTTACCATGAGCGTGAGAATTGGCGAGCCTGCGTTTGACTCAATAGGAAGCACTGGGATGAGCCTTCCGAAATGCAAGTCAAGCATGTCAAAACTGCTTATTCCAAACTCTTGCAACATCCTGAAGTTACAGAACCTGAAGGGATTACAAAAGGTTACGCTTTTGGTAATCTGTTACGTCGGAACAAAGCTTTTTACCAGCAGATAAACTCTTTGTTAAGTATGTACTCGTACTGTAAATGTTTCAAAAGTAGTCTACTGAGCGTCTTATAGTTCGATGGTTGGGTAATCAGCGGCTTACTGTCTTAACTACTGTTAATGTAACTCTTAGAAAGCGCTACCATCATTTATCCTAGATACATGAAAAGTTATTTTAAATGGGTTGATCTCATTATCCGCAGTGTGGCAGATCTAGGTTTACGCTTAGGCTTGAAGTTACGACATTAATATATGATTTTTGAGTTTTACTAGTGAAATTAACACGGTGGGCGTTAAAGGGTGCTGGAAAGTTTTTTGTTGGGGTGCACATCCCCCCAAGTTTATACGCCGCTGTAACGCTGGAGTACCACTGACATCTCCTTCAGATACGTTTCGTAAAATCAGTGACTTTCAATTGAATATAGTTGCTACGATTGATATGGGAAACATATTTTGAAAAGATCTGTTGCTATACCTGAAATATTATTTATGCTTAGGCCTTGTCCTGCAGTAGTTCGTGTTACCTTAATACTGGCGACTTTCAAAATACAATGCGTTGAATAATCACTTTTGTTAAAAAAAAAGGCACATAAACGGAAATAAGGTGGCTAGCCACAAGAAAGAAAAAAGCTGAAGTGGACAAAGACACCTCACCTTTGCAAACATGTATTTGAAAAAACATCAGCTTGCAGGTGTTGTTCTCTCTTTTTTTATGATATTAATGTATAAATGGCGACCTTCATTGCATCATCCATTCAGAAATCCTCAATACCCTTAAGTGACATAGCACACCAAAATAATGCACAAATACACTAGTGGGAACACAAAGGACTGATAAATCCGTGTTCTACACATTAAAAAACCACAAGAGCCAGTATGTACTATGGTCATCAGTTACAAATATCAGGTCTTTATGCATATTTTGATCATTAAGCCACTCATCATAAAGTCCTTGAGTTCTGTTCAGCATGAAGAAAACTAAAGGCATTAGGCTAAGCACTTGCAGCCAAAAACGTTTGACGTCATTATGTAAATTTAAAACCATGTTTTGAATTGTTGTTGTGAATTCTGAAACTCAATGTTGAATAGGTGCGACATTGACCGTTATACAAACAGCAACAATAAAAAACATCTTGAGCAATATTGTGGAGGGGTAATCATTTTAGTACTTGTAACAAGAATATTAAATATGTCAACATAAGGCAGGAACATAACTTCACATTTAACATTGATATTCTAGATTTTGGTCGACATTCCTATACTTTCCTCAAACACACCTATTCAAACCACACAAAGAATGCTTCTCTATTTTTAAAACGGCATATTCTTGCATTTTCTTGTCCTAAAAGACAGCTTTCTATTTCCATTCAGAAATTCTGAACAGGGGCTGCTTGCAGGCATACACCCACACACTCTTCTTTCTAACTCACCTGTGTCCTTAACAGAACTTGCACTGGGGGGTTTAAAAGGCTCACTCTTGAGACAATGCCGAGCTGAAGTCTAAACAATGTCAAACAAAGGTGACAGAAAAATGTCTGCATATGACCAAGTGGCTATGCTGGGTTCAAGGTAGTGTACCATCGCTGAGGAAGTAAAAGGCTGCTCATTCACTGGCTATGCCCACCCCTTAGTTTTTTTTGTTTCTGTACTTCCAGATCAAGAAACTAGCAACTTGTCTAGCATATTATATTGGTAGAAATATGGGAAGTGACAAACCGCTGCAGTGTCCCACTATATGTGTGTGTCTGCCCTCACACTGCAGGGGGAAGTCAGCAAATCGTGAAAAGGGAAGGAATCCACAGACAGACGATTCCGCTCTCACATCCCCACTTAGTCACAACAAAAGGAAGATTCCACTCGCCTTCGAATAAAACTACCAATTTTAATTTTCCATTTAATCAGACACTACATTCATTCTACAAACTTAACCAAATTCCATGACTCCTTTTGAAGCATAAATAGAACATTAAAATGGGATAAACAGCTGAGAAATTGTGAACATCCAGTAACAAAAATCTGACAAAGCTGGTACAAACACACAATTGTATACATATATACGCATACAATGAATTGTCTTTCAATAAAGCTATTAGGAATAGACCATTTCTAAGTTAAAACTACTTTTTCTCCTAATTCGCTCCGCCCTTCAGTCACCATTGTGTGGCCAACTGATCGATATGTGTGCTGATACACTGTGCCTTATCGGTACTGGTGCGAAGCTACAGATCACATACAGCTTAGCCTGCAGGGACACATTCAAAAGAATTAACTTCATGAGAGCTGGTCATGCATCTTTATACGACCGCTTCTCTTCTGATGTGTTCTCTGAATGCATGCAGAAAAGGGCTTTGTTCTCAGCTGTTAGGCAAGCCGTTGCTGGCTCAGACTCCGCCTACTTGCTATATTTACATAAACACGCGTTTGGACGTATAGGTCCTCCAGTTGAAAATGCATCCCACGTCGTAGTTCAGGCCACTGCTACCAACAGCTCAAATACACCCACTTCTGCTCTCATGTGCACGTTTGTCTTTTAATAAGCCCTTGCATGGATACTCCATGGCTCAATTATATATTAATGTAGACTGATTTCTCCACCCCTAGAAATATCCTAAAAACCCAGCTGGCCAGCTATAGCAGCAGGCCTATAGTGTTGTTCCAGCACAATTATGGTCATTCTTCTTGCAGTCCATGCTTACAGGATCATGGCATCGTATTAGGCTTAAATACCTACAGTGCTACAGTGAGGAAAATTGCTGTTTTTTCTTCTTAAAAAAAGGCATTTAAAATAAATTCATCCCAAACCCATACTTATAAAAATTGACAAAGAATTTTCATCCTTTGCAAAAGTGTCGGATTTCTCATGTTGGTAAAGAAAGGGAAAGCAGCCTGTATCACTATAAACAGTGCCTCAATCAGCTCACTGTATCCACAGAGTGGGAAAAATATTCCAATATATTTGTATTTATACAAAAGTAAAAATTAAACAATTCCAGTGTCTATCTTTGCTTAGTGTTCATAACAGAAAGCTAGAATGTATTCTCTTAAAAAAAAAAAGGTTCATAGTGTCATGAGAATAGTGTGGTCAATCCTTCAGTAGTAGTACTTACTCAATTTTTTTTGTTGTGCACAAATGGAAGGAGGCTTAGGTCCCTCCAAGCTGACCAGTAGTGTGCCGAGATGGTGAGATTTCCTAACTTGGCTTGAGATGCGTAACGATTCTATGATCAGGGCCAAGCAAAGTTCTAGATCATTTTGAAATCTTTAGCCCTGTGCAATCAGGCTTGGGTGAGACCTGTCAGATTATAGCGAGTGAGTGCTTATGACCGTCTGGCCGTGCAGAGGCCCCGCGGCACCCCGCAGAGCCTTACAGCTGTACAAGCGGATCGACGGCTCGTCAAGTTCCCTCCTATGGTCCCGGGTGTGGCAGGAATGAAAATAAAACAAGGGGGAGCAGAAACATTTAAAGGCAATAGTGTTCTGGAGTACTCATTTTGAGAATAAGCTGACATTCAGCCATCTTAAGTATTTCCATACTTTAAAATGCTTGACCGTAAGAGGAAAGAACATTAGTTTCATCCCAAATGCAGCACGTCTCACTGTGGGGGCCCAGTGTTAGTCTGTCAAGTCCTGGGCTTCCCTAACGAAACGTTCCCAAGGAAGAGGGAGGCCAGGGGCCCCTGATGCTGCTTCATCTCATGCGGTTCTGCCTCATGAGGGGCACGATGCAGGAGGGAGGCCCCGCCTTGCTGAGGAAGGGATGCTTCAGCAGCTCATTGGCTGGAGCTCTCTGGTCAGGGTCACGCACCAGCATTCGATCCAGGAAGCCCTTGAGAAGAGGAGAGACCTAGACAGGGCAGGGAGAAGGGAAGTATGCATTTACGATCTGCTTAAGAGACCGGGGGGTCAATCAACAGCAGAATGCAGAAAAACACAATCTGAGATTGCATAGTGGTCGTTGGTAAGAGACAGCACTTTAAATGTAAAATAAGCACATGGGGGTTTTGCTTACACAAAATTGTTCTGAGGGCAGACGGAAAAATGATTTGAGGTTCAGTGAGATAACCAATCAGATTGTAGAGGAGGAGGGTCCAAGCAACTAGAGGAGGCAGGACCAACCAATCATATCTTGGTCCCGCCTCCTCTAGTAGCTTGGAACCACCTCCTTTACAATGTGATTGGTTCAGAGAGAGAACCAATCATTTTTTTTTTTGTACGTAGTACTCCCATGAGCCTAAAATAATTAAAGCCAAAATGGCAACAAATGGAAACAGTGCCATGCCTTGTGAAGGTTTTTGAGCTTGGGTGGCAGGTTGTCACGAATCATCTTCATTGCTTTGAGAGGAGGTTCATTGAAGTAAGGGGGCTCTCCATCAACCATCTCTATCACCATCACGCCCAAAGACCAGATGTCAACCTGAGCCAAAACCAAAAATGCCATGAAGTTAGAGGAAGCCATTCTTGGGAATGGAACAATACACAAGCGTTTCAAAACGAACCACTGCCTAAATACCTTTTTCTAACTTTGTACATGTCAAAACATTCACTTGTGAACAGCACAAAGCACTGTACTGTTTTTTTTCCGCATGCATTTTTCTGCATGTTCATCTTGTGTCTGTCTTGTGTGTCTTTATATGTTTTAATGTTGCGTTGTATTGTAACCATTTCTATGAACGTATCTAGTGTCCCTAGTGTTTCTGGGGAAAAACAGGGAATAAAAAAAAATGCATGCAAACACTTATGTTTGTATCTGTTTTACATTGTCATCAATGGGAGTGTGCAGTGTAGAGAAATACATGCAGCACTGCGTTTTCAAAATGTAGTGCAGTGCAGCAGACTAGTGGGAACATCATACCTTGTCGTCTTTGCAATGTATGGCGTTCTAGAGAATCACAGAACATGCACGTTGATGAAAAACGCAACAACACGCATAGTGGGAACGAGCCCTAACTTGAGGCTACTTTCTGGCTGATCAGCACAAACTCAGGCTACGTGTCTGATAACAAACCTCAGGTCCATATGGCAGTCTGGAGATGAGCTCTGGGGCCATCCAGTAGGGAGTCCCCACAAGGGATTTGCGACGCTGGACCTCTTTGTTCACCTGGGCGCAGAAGCCAAAGTCTGAAAGCTTGACCTAATGAGAAAAAGTGTTTTGTTAAAAAGCTGGAGGTAACAATTTACACATGGGCCAAATTACTACAGAAAATGCATCGCTATAATAGTCTGTTTGGTTCCATTACCTGCCTTCTTTCTATACCACAACTTTTCCAACATAAACAAATAAACCAAATGTGTTAATTTCCCAGAATTCCCAATAGTACAGAAGTCTCATGCTACCAGCCCACAACTTTCATAGGGCCCCTAACAGTTCTAATATAACCATAAACCCAATTTTCTGCATTCAGTTTTTTTCTGCATAGTTCTCTTAAGGAGTTGCACAACAGGAGCAGATAACTAATTATAGGCTTAAACAAACATGTAATCAGGCAGCTAATTGACTAACCTATGAGCTAACAATCATCCCATAAACTAAGTGTCTCTTACAAAGCCGAAAGTGAAACTTAGAGCATAGGTTTCATGAGATGGACAGTAGCTTTTTGTTTAATACCAATGCTGCCTACCTGATCTGCAAGTTAAAAGAATCATTCTTAAAGAGTACAGTCTTTGCTAAGTATGAGGACGAGAAGAGGGAGTGACAAGTCTGTCCATAGAGGAGAAATGTTTTTTACAGCCAGCAAAGGGGGAATATCTCGTGGCAGTTGAGGCCTAGCTATGTGGAAAGCAAGTTTATCGCAAATGCAGAAAAGCCGCCAGCTTCTGAAAGACTGCAGGGCGCTAATATTCTCAAAGCTGAACTGTCGTAGCGGAAGAACCGTCACATTTCTGGCAGCAAGCAGAGCCAGGACTGGTCAAGACGTATTTAAATAAAATTTAAAATTTGTAATTGCAAACGGTCCTCCTACCAGCTCACCTAGTAACTTGAGCATGAGATCCCTGCATTAGTTATTTGCATTCTAGCTTCTTTGTTTATATAGTGCTTTAGATTTTAATGCATCAAAACATGTCTGAAGTCTGAGTAGCAGCTTTTTAACAGTGCTGCTGCCAGGTCACCATATATAATGCACGGGGGGGGGGGGGAGTTGGGGAAGCCAAACGAGAAGTTAAGACTGCTGCTTCGCATGCTGGTGTGGTTGAAATCCGAAGAAGGGCAGGGGGTAAAAGCAGAAGCGACATCTCGAATGGGTTGCAGAAGTGAGACGTGCAGCCAGATTGCTGACGGGAAGCAGCTGAGGCTGGCTGCACTTTCCCCGCAAGCCCACCCCCCCCGACACGCCCAGGTCCGTCCGCAGTGCCGCGCCGCACCGTGCAAACCTACTTCTTCAGAAGCACTAGTTGACAAACCAGTCTTTTCACGACACGGTAGACTGGTCACACACATCTGAAGCTGCCACCAGAATTCGCACGCAGCTATTTCATCATGCTTCGTCATTCCGGGTCTGCCTGTGCCGTTGTGTCATTTGCACAGGAAGGCAACTGTGTCACTTTGTACTTTCATTTCATAGCCTTCCGTTGACATCATTTCTGTGCCGACATCATGTCATCATCTACTGTTTGTTTTTTTAACTTCACCACACTAGTAATGCAGTTCAGATCCAGTTTAGAGTTTGGACTGCCTTGTCTTGTTTTTGGTTCCCTTTTTGCAAATTATGTTTGTACAGTATGTAGTATGCGATGCGTATTGCCTAGTCAGGGTGTACCCGTTAGTATGGAAATGTATGTATGTAAAATGTAATTTAGAGAATGTGTTAATGTAGCACTGTGGGGCTCAGGGATAGATGGATGCTTAGGGACTGAAAGATCTCTTGTATGCTGAACACCCTTGGATATTCTGAACACTAAATTTAATTACACTTTTCACCAACTGATCATGCCCAGCAAAAGTAATATTTTTTTTTTCCTACAAAACAACAATTTTTGCTGCACTAAAACAATGGGCTGGTATCCCCTGATTAAGAAGACTTGCTACAGAAAGTACAAATTGTAGTCAGTACTTCAGTGAGCTCACTGAATCTTCTAATCCACACATTTAAATTCAGCTACTTTGTCATTTCTATCCTACGGGTGAACTTCAATTGATTTGAGCAGCAGAAAATTCTACTGGAACAATCCCAGTACACTGATCTAACTGGAGTTAGTGGTTATGAGAACTAACATCCTGCAGATAATGTGCTCAGACAATCTAAAATAGGTTTCCTTAAGTCACAGTTTGATCCAAAGAGATGAGAACCTCTGGGGGGGGTCAACCTACCCTGCCGTCATGTGTAAGCAGAATAGAGTCACTTTTGATGTCTCGGTGTATAACCCCTTGAGTGTGCAGAACAGACAACGCCTTCAGGACAGACAGGCAGACTGTGGCAATCTGCTCCTCATTCATCCTGAAACAGAAGACAGCAAGTTCATGTAAACATTTGACACAGGAAGCAGAAAGATATACATTTGGGTGACTCATGCTTTAAGTTACTCATACACGTGCTCCTCTGCAGTGTCCTGGCTGACAGAAGGGGGATGTAAGCAAGCAAACACTAATATATGATCTTTTATTCAAATCAGTTCAATCACTATGAGTGTTACTCCGAAAGCATACATCTCAGTATGTTCCAGATCACAATGCTGGAATGCAGTCAGTGACTAAATACTGCCCCCTTATGGCAAAATTTTCATAAAAAAGAATTGTTCTCTCAGCAGGATCCAAGACACTTTATAGTAGCATTTGGTCTTATTATAAAACAAAGAAAATACTGACCTAGTATGGGTAACAATGTCAGTCAGAGCCCCACCCTCCAGGAACTCCATGACAACCCACAGCTCGTCCCCAACCAAGTAACTGTTGTACATCTCCACTACATTTTCATGGTGATAGTCCCGCATGATGACAACCTGTCAGGCATAAAGAAAAGAATTATTTACAATAAAGCTGCAGTTAAAGACATGCAGTTATTCCATTAAAAGAAATAATTAACATTGTTTTTTGTTTCGCGTGAAGTTACACGTGAAGTTCAGCCTAGAAGCTTTGAGTCTCCCATGTTTTTTCAGCATACAAGATCACAGTTCCTGATGTGCGATGGGAATGCGGCACACGCAAGTGGCCAGGAAGTACAAAAGCTTCCGGTCAAGACTGCCCAGAAACTTAGAACCAGGACTGAGGTTCCTGAACTTTGGTAGGAAAGCACCTTTTGTGGTCATGGTGCAATATGAAGGGGGAAAAAAAAAAATCTGATAGACCTTGGCCTAATCTGGTAGACCTTGGCGTAATGCTAAAATGAACATTTTAATGATAATACTTCAATAGCAAGCCAAGTCTTTCTGAGTGCTGTGAGCAGACACTGCAGGCCGCTGGGGCAGGAGACCTATCGCCAAGCGCTGACCTCATTAAAAAGCAGCTCCCGACGCTGCTGCTTCCTGAGGTCCATCTTCTTGACGGCCACCAGCTTGCCAGTGCTCTTGACGGTGGCGATGCAGACGATGCCTGTGGAGCCCTCCCCGATCTTGATGTAGTGGTCCAGGTATGTACGGGGGTCACCAGGGTCCACGACCATCTGCAGGGCGGCGCGGAACTGCTCGTGGGAAACGCGCTGGGGCTCACGCTGGGGCGACCGTGCCTGGGGAGGGGGCCCAGAGGGTGCGGGACCAGGCGGGCGAGGTACTGGGGCGTGAGGGGCCGGCGGGTCAGGGCCCAGTGAAGGGTGGGAGGAGTGGTGTGCGCTGGATGGAGTGTCCCCTCGGGAATGAGCTGGGGAAGGCCTGCCCTCTCCAGCAGCGACCCACACAGGCCCACTGGAAGGCCCGTTCTGGGGCAGGACCTCATGGGGTCGCCCGGACTTCAGCTCCTGTGAGGACAGAGCAGAAACCGGAAGCTGTCATCAAGAGCGACGGCCCGAGGCCCACTACACTGTCCATTGTCTTTTTTTCAGAGTCAGAATTCAATGTATTAACCATGTACTAGGAATTTGTTCTGGTAGTATTGGTGCTTACATTCACAGATAACTTAGAAGAACAAAGAACAAAATTAGAGAAATGAAAGAATAAAGAAATAAAACCATGCAGAGCAAGCTGTACGACATACTAACAATAAGGACATTAAAGGGAACAGAGGTATATTTAATAGTGAAATATAAAAAGTACAAAAATATATAATGTCCAGTAGATGAAAAGTATGTACTTCAGAGTGAGTGGAGGAGTGAGAGGCAGGGACTGCTAGTTGGGAAAACCAGCTAACAAAAATAACCACAACAATAGCTACATTACAAAAACAAACCAAACAATTCCCCCTAAAGGTGCTGAACGGAGTGGGGATCCTCGACAGCCGAAAGCAAATCTAAGGATCACTTGTATTATGCACACATAATTGTCATCTATCAAGATTTAAAAAAATTGGCAAACACTTTTTCTGTATAATTTTTGGACTCCCCCCCCCCCCCCCCAATAATTCCCTGCTGGAAATTTTTGTTCAAGGGTCTTTCTGACGAATTGGTTGCGAAAAAAAAAAAAATCTTGAATAGGACTATTTACAATAAGTAATTAATCCACACTTCAGAGTTATGTACAGACCAGCAAAGAGATTCTCTGTTGCTACTGTCTGACACTGACTCTTCAGTTCATGTCTGGTCTTCAGAGTTTGATGTTTGTCCTGCTTTTTAAAAGTGCATCTCTCAATCATTCCACAAATTTTATCATTTTAAAAATTGTTCTATTGGACATAGTTGTAAGTAAGAATTTGCATACAGCTACTCCTTAAGGTTCTATAATGGATGAATAAAAACTATGACTGATTCTGGTTGATTTGTAAACCTACAACAATGATCAACACCTGACCAGTTAGTGTCTGAATAGTTGTTAGCACAATTAGTAATCAGCAAGAAAAAAAAACCAAAACAAACAAAACTTTGAAACTGCTAAGTTTGCCTCCATGGGAAAGCTACAGGCATTTCCACATATCTGGATCTCACAAGTAGGGAATGTTAATTACTTTTTATCTCTCCTCAAAAAGTCATTTAGTAAAATAACGATAAAAATTCTCAAGAACGTTTACTTTCAAATAGAGAGTTTAAATCATGGAAAAACTTTGGGACTTGAGTCAGAGAGTAGCCCACACATTTCCTTCAGATCCATGCATGCTGCAAATGTGACAACGTACACTGGATAACTGGACGCAAGTCTTCTAGTATTTTGGCTGGCAAATACTAATGAAAGCAGTCCTGCAGTTTTATAGTTGTACAACTCTGGTGACGGGGGATTTTAAGTCAAGAGCCTAAACTGCATTTGAGACCTGTATGGGCATGAAATTAAAACCCATTCCAGATGCCTTGGGACCAAACCAGACCCAGCACGAATAGTACTAGCAAATCTGAACAAACTTTGCCCAAAACTAAACATAAAAAACTGACCGGCACCCATCCCGAAAGTTGATTCTCATTGCCCATGTTCTTGGGTTAAATCACAGACCTCTAGACCGAGTCCTTCCTGAATCACTGAGTTGGGTCCACCAAATCACCGGGTAGAACGACACACCAGAACATCATCAAGACTACTCACATCATCACTGGTTGTGATCTGCCCTGACTTTCCCAAATTCAGGGGAAAAGGGATCACTGTCAACCCCTCTCACCCTGCCCGTCGCATCTCTCAGCCCCTCCCTGCTCCCTAAAAACTTCAAGACACAAAAGCACCTGCTTTTCCTGAGCAGTGGCTCTCCTGAACAATCAACGGCACACACCCACCAATACAAATGCACGATTACCACGGTTGGTATCCAGCACCATGCATTTAATCATGCATTTTATGTTGGTTGGGAGTTGCCTGTTGACTGTGAGATGTTTTTATGTTCTCCATTCCCTGCTTGTTTATGTCATTGCCAGCACCATGCCAAGTCAAACCCCTTTTAAGTGTGAACTCCTTCTGATTCAGCTTACACAGCCAAAGGATATTCTCGTATTCTTGACTTCATCCATTCCAGCATATGCTTATGATTAGGTTGATAATGGATCATAAGGTACCACAAAAATAAAACGTTAAAACGGATTAGAAACAGCTGGGGACAGAACATTTCGTGCCCTGGGGGCTGTACTGATGAATACCTGGTGGCTGGGGCTCCGGGGAGAGTCGCTCTCGGTGCGGGGGTAGGTATTGAAAGGGCGGCCAGTCTGCTGTGCGGTCTTCATCACCCCGTCCGTAACGGGCAGGTTTGGAGTACGGATGTTGGGCCCTGACAGGGGTCTCTTGTCTCGAGGGGACTGAGGGCTGGAGTTTGGGTCCGTGTAGCTGGATTTGGGCCGCTTGTCTGAGGAGCCCTCCCTCCTTGGCGTGGCGTCTGGGTAGTTACGGTGCTCTCTGTCCTTGTGCGGGGGCGGCGGAGGAGCAGCTGAGCCTGGGGTCTCCCTGTCTCTGTGGCGGCCCGGCTCCTGCCCCCGGGGCTGCTGCTGGGGCCGAGCATCGCCGCGGTGCGTGGGGGTCGACCTCTGGGACTGCCGGGAATCCCCAGCTGCGGGCTCCTGTGCCGGTCGCTCCCTATGGGAAGAGCAAAGCAGAACTAACACAGGAACCCATGCGCTCCCCCCGCCAGACCAAATGATTCCGCCCTACGGTTCCCTTGGCCGATGCTGCTAACACACACGAGGATGTTAAATATTTACTTTCCTGCATCAAAACCGAGTTCAGCCGGCTACATTCCGAACACGGCATTCATACCTTTCCCTGCTGTCTCCTCGGTGATCTGAGTGGCCCCCGGGTCTGTGGAGATGCTCCCCATTCTCCTGGCTTCCCCCGCCGGAGGAGCCCGAGCCGCGGCGAGGCTGGGTGGGCGGGCTGCCACGGCGCAGGGAATTGGAGCGCGTCACCGACATCGTGTCGAACTCGTCCAGTAGCCATGTGAGCGATCCGTCCACCCCGATTTTACTGCCTCTGACGATGGTCTGGAAGAGAGGGGTAGACACACTGTGGTTCACACTGCGGATAGCTGCAGTGATAGTTTTGTTACACCTGCTTATAACTACCCGCTTGTATTTGTTATCCCAGATACATATATGGAAAAACGTAAGGCGTCATTTCGAATTCCCTCCCACTGAACAGCAGGATATTTCCAAAGATAGAAGAAGTATGAATCCAGACCAAGATGTTTTTCCAACAGTTGACTACTCTGTGAATGTCACTCGTTATACTCAACTGGTTGGTTGAAACAACATCTTGGCCTGGATTTCAGTTACCTAGAATGATGTGCTACCTTGACTGGGTCAAAAATCACAAGCAGCATGAAGTATCGGTAAGGTCAAGAAACCTCACACACAAGGAACTGAGGTGCCATCGAAACCCCATTCAGTGGAAACAATACTAGGTAGATTTTAAATGATACCCACAATTCACCTGGGAAACTACCCTTTCATAATGCAAGCTTTAATGGACTGGAGTAGGGCCAGGAACTGAAGCCAAAAGTGGAGGACAGAAAATGAAGCTAAAATATCTATATTGCTAAGAATGGAACATAGAACAACTAAAAGAAATGTTAATTACGAAGTGTGGTTAATTGACATGAAGCAATGCATATTTTGTTCATAAGGGAAATGCATATTTTATCTTCTGCTTTGTGCTTTGGCTGATATTTAACACGCCTCGTGAGTATGTCGTCATCATCAAAACAGCATCTCACAGCACCAGCAATTTAATGAAAATACTAGAAATTTAAAACCCAGATCATGCCAACTCCATAAAATACAGAATGTTTTTGAATGCAACAAATTGCAGAACAACCCTGCATTGCAAAAGATCCTCATGCCTGACAAACACTGACCACTGCAAGTGGCACAAGTCTTAGTGGGACAACTGCAAAGCCCAGTGTAAGCAAAGCACAGTGCTGTATGCTACCCTGATAAGAAAGTCTACTATCATTTACACATTCGGAAAGGGGAATCTGAAGACTGAGAAATTACATAAACACACATCATATACAAGCTTTTATTTATTTCTCTCTGCTGCATTTAAATGTTTCAACCAAGTTTGTTTACCATCTCTCACTCTCCAATAACCTTAACTGACAATACAGAGTGAAATAAAGTACAGTTTTACTGGTCTACATCTGCCTAGAAAATGGAAGGATACAAGAGAATACAACTGGAGAAAAGAGGATTAAACTGCATAATGGGGGGGCTGTACAATTATCAGCCAACAACTGCCTGGTTTAACCTAACGGGATCCAGTTGAGCAGTAGATGGAAAGGGGCTTTAACTCTCGTACTCAGCCCCATGACAACGTGCAGATACCTATAACCAATTCCACGTAATGACACATCAGCAGTATCACTATGGAGCAAAATAAATACAACAAAATGTCTGTAATGTGGAAAAACTTCAGTTAAAATTAAAACCAAAGCATAGTGGGCAGCAAATTGTCCTCCACTGAACTTGACTAGAGAGGAAACATGTAATCAGGTTCTTAAAAATACTAGTAAGGTAAATATCTAAAAACTAAACATAGGAAAGGGGACCATGACGTCACCAGCAGCAACACACCGACAACCAAATCTGTAGCAAACACTAGCAGAGCGAGAAAATGTCAACTGATAAACCCCGTGCAGTGAAAATAACAGACCCTTTTACCCAGTATCGGTCAGGCACAGCTGTAATGGTGGTACGCGGACAGAGCTATACTTCCAGAGGTGGTACTTGGTATAAAAATTTTGTGAACTGCTGCTTTAGAGGTTTTAGAGTGACATTTTTAAACCATAATTAACCCTCTGATCCATTGCTTTTTAGTCGGTGGAAAACAATGATCAGCACTACTATGACCAACCCCACCTACCCCCCAGGGTAACGAGTTTTAAACGCCGGCTGAAAAGCAGATTGTCTGTATATTGTTTTGTTCAGGTTCTTTATTTATTTTAAGGGTTCCGCTTGCCATTGTGGTGGGGGAGGGGACTATCAATATTATTGTTCTTCCCAATTTTTTAAAGTTAAAATATCGCATATTTTTTAGACAGTGCACAGCCCTAATCGGTATCGGTATCAGTGAGTACCAGAAAGCCAGCATTGGTACTCGTTCTAGATTTGAAGAAAATAGTCAAATCGGTGCATCCCTAGAATTTTCATTTAAAGAACTCTTCCCTCTTCCTAACTAACATAGCAGTCAAACATGGGCTATAAATAGCCCTAAATCGTCAGAGCAAAGCTGTCCTTCATTTGGCGCCTCACCTTGCGCGGCTCCACATTGGTGATGACTGTGGCATCGATGAACGGCTTGGGCCGCTTGGCCGTATCCTCAATCAGGCTCTGCCATTGGCGCGGCAGCCCCACGAACTTCTGCTCCTGCTCGTCGAAGTCCGTGTGCACCCGGTGCTCGAAATTGGACGGCGCCGAGATCTGGATGCGCTGCTTCTTCTTCTTAGTGAACATCGCGGCTGCCGGGCATCAGATCTGCCAAGAAAAGGGACAGGTTGTCAGGATGAGTATATAGCTAAACATAATATTCACTTCAATTTATTTTTATATAATGCCTTTCACAACAGTGTTGCCCCAAGGCGCGTTACACGGGTGTGTTCTGATACATTCCTGCATTATTTAAACAGAATAATTCAAAAACAGGGAAAAGGGAAGACAAAGAAATGAAGAAAAAAAAATGACAAAAGAGGAGAAGGATCTGAAAACTCGCAACCCAAACCCCCCCCCCGGGCATGTTGACATTGTAGAAAAAGAAAGAGTAGGCTGGCTCACTAAAAGCGAGGTGTAAACTGTGGTCAAGGTCAAAGCTAAAGTCCATCAATGAGTCAGTTCTACACGCCAGCCTGTGTGGGGAGGCAGACTGAAGGATTCATCCACAATGTTACACGATGCTAATATTTAACTAGTGAATATTTTCAGTTTCATATATGACTGGGATGTCCTTGCTTGTTGCACCCCAAAAGAGGCCCTTAACCTGTATCAGTAAAAGCAGAAGAATCATATACTAACTTGCAACACAATAAAGTCTTTAGTCTGCTTTAGCCATAATGCTAACTTTAAAATTCTTGGGGGGGGAAATAGCATTTAAAATGTAATTCTAAAAATGGAAAACACAGAAAAGAACAGCTGACTGGCAGTAACTGCACTGGGTTCACTGGGTTCCAGCTCTGCGTCTGGGTTGGTTGCTGGCGGCCGATAACAGCAAGGCCAGGAGGACGGCCAGGGTTTGGAGGTCCGGGGCAGCATGCGTGGGAGTTCGCCGCTTCCACATTCACAAAAAAACGCAGATCTGCCCTAACTGACCTCTCATAAAATTAAAAAAAAAAAAAAAAAGAGAAAAGGTGCCTCTCATTTCTCAGACGCAGTGTTTTAGTGCAGAATCACCTGCGCTTGCCAATAGGCAGCATGGTTTGCATCTGCTTGATTGACATGTCAGCACCATGACACGACATGTACTGCACAACCAAAAATTTAGACAAAAAGGAGACACCTGCATGAATGCAGAACTGCACTGCTTATAATCTGATAAGCAGTACATTATCCAAGAATGTAATAGGACCCTTGAAGGTGAATCACCAACAGACCCTGGTCTACACCACAATATTTTTCAACCTAATGTGTGCTTTCAGGTTGGATAAATGGGGTTTAGTAAACATTCAAAATGAGTAATCTTTGAAATATGTTAAGGAGAGTGCAAAAAAAAAAAAAAAATTAAAATTTATGAAACTAGACACTTTCAGAACAATATATTCCCCAGATGGCTGCATCAAACCCCCCCCCCCCAATCTAAACCCTACTCCTTCCACACCCACAATCGCTACAATCTTTAGCCCCCCTAAACTATCCCCACCTCTCAAAAATATCATTAAAAGTCCAACTTTGCGTGACTTGTCTCAGTGCTATCAAATTCACCAGGTCGGCATCCTTCTGTCCTTTCATGTCACCCATAAGTGATGCTAAGTGACAATTTTGGTGCAATTTGTCTCAAAACGGAATAGGCCCCAGATCAACACCTGTACACGGTTCCTGGGAAATTGGAAGAAATCAAATACTTAATGTTACTGCGTTCACAAGATCAAAAGACTTCTGCGGCCACAGTTTCCTTCCTTTGCTGCCAGAAAGGCTCACTATTGGTACTGATTTCCCGATCTATTCAATTCCAATTCTCAAGGTCCCAACTGGATTTGATTTCGAATTAAAATTGATTGTATAGCAATTCAATGAGAGATATTTCGGTTACAATGCCAATTTTACTTGGAATGGGTAAGAGATTCTCAGAGGACTAATGCTGTAATTCGTACAAGGAACCCTTTAACTTGGCCCATCATGAAAAATATTAATATGAGTGTTAATTGACCCCAAACCAGCAGCATTAATGAACTTTTTAATTTAACATAACCAATAAGTTGCTTTTTGGACTGCACATCCAGATGATTCTCGTTAAATGGGTTCGGAGATCTGTGGTATTTCCAAAGCATTCCACCTCCATTCTGCACATCTTTACATACTGCTTTGCTTTTGTCCAGCTCTTCACCGTCTTCATATTTCTTAAATCCGAAATACATTCAGCCATCTGCCTTTAGCACTTGACGGTACCGTCAGCGGTGCAGCTCCCCCCATGTTTTTTTTTTTTTTTAAACCATTTTTGTCGCCAGATCTCGCTGCACAAGGCCGGCCAGGTGACACTAATGGGGTTAAAGCTTCACACATCCATGAGAAACGGCTATAAACTATACGAGGCTTATATTAAAAAACTGAACCCGAGATTTTATCAGTCAACATAGGATTATGCAAATAATCAATTTGAATCACAAAAACAACTTTATAAATCAAGCATAGCTGCCAATGAGTGCTGCTTAAATGTTGGTGTGATTTGTCTCTAAATGAAACCAGGCGTAGATCTTCATCCGTGTGTGTTTCTGAAGTGGTAATAAAGCTCTGGGACCAGGGTTTGAGTCTTCCTCATGGCTCTATGTGTTTGGAGTTTGCAGGTCCTCCCCGTGTCATTGAGGGGTTTTCCTGCAGGTCTCCGGTTTCCCTCACAATCCAAAAAACATGGCTAGTATGTAGTTAATTGGAGTTACCAAATGGTTGATATGTGTGCATGTGTGAGTGAATGGTGTGCGAGTGTGCCCAGCGATGGCCTTGCACCCGAGGCCTCCGTGTTGGACTCAAGGACCCCCCATGACCCTGAATAGGCCAAGCTGTTACCGAAAATGGATGGATGGACACTAACATATCTATTTAGTTCTGGTGTGATTTGTCTCAAAATTTGATAAGTTCCAGATCTTCACCCACAATGTACGCAAAGTTTAAAAAAAACAAATCAAATACTTTTTGAGTTATCATGCTAATGGTCTATGGGCCTGGAACCATATGTATGCTCTCCATCAGCATACAATGACAAAATTGTGAAATCATCTACAAGCAAATGGCTGGTAATTACTGGTTCTGAGCAAAATGATTGACATGGAGGAAATTGCAAATGGCAGGAGAATTTCAGTAACGAGGAGGTTCGTGATTCCTTCAGTCCTCGCTTCCGTGTAAATGATCAACTCAGACAACCAGATGGATCTAGAAGCATTGATAACTTCCTGTCTCATGACAGGGCAGAGCATTCTTCACAAACAGCTGACACCAGCTCAGCTGTTAGCCCTAATTTTTCACTTTTGCTGGGGAGGGGAGACCATACCCTCATATAGAGAAGCATACACGCAGGACCATTTCCTCTGAAATGTGTACCAAACACAAACTCAGAAAGTCGTATCATTCCTGTGAGTACCTTGCCAAAACGACAGCAATGATGGATGCTATTGTGAAAAACTAAATTACAGCAAAAAAAAAAAAAAAAAAAAAAATCATGTTTGCTGATCAATGACAATTTCCATGGAATTACTAAGAGGACATCACACATTAAAGAATCACCACGCCATCCCTAATGTGGCCAGTCTGCCTACGTATTACAAAGCACTCCAACAAAAACACAGGGCTTGCCACACCCGAGATAAACCGTCCACAACAGGTGGTTGTAAAAGTGGAAAAGACCCTTCTTCAGATCGCCATTTCAAACTAAACAGGTAGTACTCAAATTCTGGAGGATCATATAGTTTTTCTGTGAAGGAAAACAGCTCAATATTACACATTAAACAGAAAGATTATTAAAAATAATAAACAGCAGCATACCATTGAGATACATGAATAGTGGAGGAAGATCAAAGCAAACTGTGCAAATACACCCAGTTATGAAAAAAAAAATGATCAAACTGCTCTATAAGCAACAATTCCCACTCAGTTTATGAGGCCCACCCCAGAGCAGCCATAACAGCCCAAGGCAGAAACTGACTTACCATCCAAATATTTACCACAAAAAGTGCTGGCACATCAACATAGCAAAAACATAATAAAAATAAATAAGGATGTTCAATTAAGGCCTAACTACAAAAGAAAGCAAACTGCAATTAAAGGCAGTGCCCAAAAACAAGGTACACTAGAGACTTCCCAGTGTCTTTAGAGTCAATGATATAAGATGTTTTTCATGTCTCTGAAATAGCTTTGTTTTAAAACTGAATATCGAAAAATCAATCACCACAGAAAGGCCTGCAAAAGAAGCCCAACCATGTGAAGCTCAGCACATTTTTTGCATAGACAATGAGCAACAGCTGTTCTAGCGTGCAGGCGAGGCTGTGTGATCTGCTCCTCTAGTAAAGCACCCAAGAGATCACAAGGTCACCACATGGCTGACCCAGGTTCAAAGCTACTCTTGGCATTCAAATATTTATGTTGCATGCTTCCACAAACTCCTTGCAAAGTACCCTAAACACCCAATTTCCTCCTAATCCCTGCTGCAAATCGCCTTGTGAGAAGTTATTTTATTGCACTACTTCTCAGATGGGGTGAGGTAGCTTCTCAATAGACAGAAGACAGAAGTCAACTAAAAACGGTACCAGGTACAGAACAATGCCACAGATGTTACTTGCTTGATATATTTATATTTATGTTTAATTAGTAAACTGTTACATAGTACTTTTAAGTAAGACAGGCGTAACTATAACAACTGCATGGCGGATGAGTCATGGTAAAACAAGAGGCCAATAGCAGGATTGCTGAAATCCTGAGGGCATCCAGGCATTGTGATACAAAAACAACACAAAACTCCAGAGTACGGAAGTTGATTGGGATTATTGTGACAGCTACCAGCAGGATATAAATACCAGCAGATAAAAATCACAGATTTAACTGCAACTGAGAATAAAAGGATCGCAACTTGCCACTAGAAAAGAAACTAATTGATTGTACAAATAGACGCAATTTCGCACAATTTCATATACCTAGATCCCTATTATCTGGCTTTCAAAAACAAAGTTAAAAACACTTAAAATTAGGATAAATAAATTTTGCATTAACTGATCACAAATGGACTTGATACTAGAATTAAATAAACGTTAAATAAATTGCAATGTCAGAGCTAGAGGCTTCACTTACCTTTGTCTTGGACCTTGCAGATGTTTCACCAACTTTTGACATAAGCAACTATTGAATCCTCCTGTGCTCCCTGACTGAAGTAAATACCCAAGGTGCTGCTGTTAAGGCACCTTCACATCAGTCTCCCCAACAATTTGTACCCACTGCAAAGAATGCAGTTTCATTTTGCCAGACCTCTGCCTCTCATTGCTGCGTATAGTTTTTCCTGTTGCCCATTTGAAAGTTACAGAAACAATTTCTACCTAAGAAACTGACAGGAATCATCAATATCCATCAACAATCAGCATATCTTGTAAAAACACGCAACAGAAATCCAAAAACAGGCGCTTTTAGCATCATCCAAAGCAAAATCAATCAAATGGAGCATAGTTATCTGCTGGCTTTCTTTTTTTCCTGCATGTGCTGCTTGATCTTATCCAGAAAGCACCTCCATGTGAATTTTAATCTTAAAAAAAAAAAAAAAAAAAAAAAAAAAAACACTTTACTTCATGAATCCTTAGGCTGAATGAAATTCAAATCAGGCAGCACATTTTTACTCAACACCACACAATTGGGTCCAAATACTATCCAATAGTTTTTATAACCAGGAACCAGGTCTCCAGAAATTATACAGTTGTGGTTTACATACACCATAAGACTAATAATTCGGTTTTGAGTTCAGATTTTGGTGCAATTTCAGTACAGCAAGGAAAACAGAATTTGTTTGAAATTATTTACACAAACACAATTAGGAACAATTGTAAACCAAAGGTAATGTTTCTTGATGTGTATGAATAAAAAAAATCCAAGATGCTTATTTGCAAATTGTTTTACATTTTGTACATATTTATTTTTACAATCATAATGAATTAAATCCCATCTATATTCCGTGTTCTTTACTACTGAGTATGGTAACATGTAACAAAGTAGCGATAAACACCCCAATAACTGTAATTGTTTTTTAGACTGGTCAGAATTTCCTGGCACTGGGAGACTAACAAACAGAGGCTGTTTCTGCCTTGCTCCGGTCATACACACTCGAATGTTCATCTCAAACAAGTTAGCATGTTAGATGTTTCCAACAACGTAGCCGATTTCAGTATAACAGAGCTGACGACTCCGTCTCTCCATTGCTGGTGTAATCTGGACCAGGGTATCAGTAATATCAGATAAAAATACGTGTTATTAGCAACAGCCAAGATTTTCACATTGGTACACCGCTAAGTTTGAATGCTCCCCGTGTTGCAGGGCTTCCACTCACAATCCGTGCAGTTGGGCTAAATGACGTCAGTAAATTGCCCATAGTGCACGTGAGTGCTGCAACGCACTGGGAGGCCAAGGCCCCCCCGCAACTCTGTGCACGATAAGCGGCTAGAAAATGGATGAATAACCTTCTGCTTAACTTTTATCTGCAGAATCAAACAACAGACCTCCAAACTTAAACACGACCAGCAGATCGATGTGCCAAACCTGACACCAAATGACGAGACTAAGTCAGCGGCTAACACAGCGGCTAACACAGCGGCTAACACAGCGGCTAACACAGCATGTACTTCAGCACAAATGCTGCTGATGTTGGCAATTGCTTAAAACATTTCACTTGTTTGTTCTTTTTGACAAAATAGCGGTTAAATGTTTTATGGTGTCTTGCAAAAATATTCTGGGCCTTGATAAAAAAATCACGTTTTACTGCATAAAATTGTTTTGCTTTTTCCCCCATGTGAAATTTTAATTCACTTTGCTTTACAAAGCCACTAAATCATTTGAGTGGCCTTTGCTAGTGTGCCATAGCGGTTCATAATAAATGATCACAGATTTAAAGGGAAACACACGTGTGCGTGAGGTCCCACAGGTACTGAAATCTGAAGACAACATGAAAACCAAAAGGCAAAGGTCAAGTTAACACCACAGATTAGAACAGTCCAAAAGCATAAGTCCCTGAACACCCCATGAGCTCAGGGCACTCCATCATGAAGAAATGGAAGAAGCTTTACATAACACAGAGACGGCCTGGCTGAGACTGTTTTTACCAAGTCTGTTGGGACAATCTTATAAAAAAAAAAAACTTTAAGAGGTGGAAGTAGTGTTTAGTAGAAGACCCCACAAAACAAGGTGCATGTGATTGTGCAAAACAATGTGAGAAATATGGGGGGAAAAAAGAATGATTTGGGAGTCACTTGGCTGGGCTGTTTTGCACACTCGCTAGAGCTTGTGATACAGGAGGGGCTGCCATCGCAAGGAAGTGTAACGCTGTTGCCAGTGGAAGAAAAATTGTGGGACATTAAGCATTCACCACTAGTGTATACTCGCTAGGAAGATACTTAAATTGAACTGCAAATGGTTCAAAAAATGCTTAAAACAAGATGTACAAATGAGGTGGAACAGTATGTCATGCATCTTTAATTAGGCAACTAGAAACATTTTTTGACACTTTTTCCCCCATTTGTATTCACTAGTTTAAAAAGAGCTCTGATATGGAATCAGTACTCATATCGGCAGATACGATCCCAATACTTGAACAGAGGGCATCGCCATGAAAATGTGGGATCAGAGAACCTCTATTTGCAACAAAAAATGAGTGATCCAGTGAAAAATGGCTGGGTTAGATGAAACAAAAATTATGTTTGGCAAGACCCAACAAAGCACATCACCTAGGAAACACAGTATGGTGACTGTGTTGCATGCTATGGAGCATCATATGAAATACAGGCAAATATTAGAGGAAAGCCTGTTTGTCTCCAGAAGAGTATTTATCATTGTGTCTTGGAAGACAAAGTAATATTCGCCCCATCATTTAACTGCAGAATGATATTTTCCATACAGCCTGTAGCTACAATGTTTTATGCGACTGCACACAGAGCCAACTCAGTTATTCATCTTCAAATCCACTTATCCAGATGAGGGTTGTGAATGCATAACCAAGTCAGAATAATGAGTGTTTTACGTCTGGATCTCTTGCATCTGTGTCTTACCCCAATGAAAACTCCAGCACTCAAAAATGTATACAGAAATCTGCCCTATCACTGTTCCTCCTCAATCCTTTTAACACCAAAATGCCACAGCCACAGACATTTTCATCTAGCTTGAGCTTTGATAAGCTTATTTCTTGACCAAATATTGCACTGTATACACAACTGTAATGTATTGAGACATGTTAAATACAGAGCAAACTGTGGGACCAGGGACCAATGAGAGGCTGCAAGTAAAACCAGCACTCCTTATCGCAGTAGTCTGTTATTTACTTAGTCACAAACTGTTTATGAAGGCAGCCCCTGGTAGCCCTCAGATCCACAGATGGTCAAGAGACCTGAAAGCAATTATAGTAACTGATTAAGTTCCAGTGTCCAATTTTCCAGTGTTCCTTAGTGCAGCCTCACAGGTATGGAGATGTGGTGCAATATATACACAAAAAAGAGAGTCTTGCACAAATGCAGATGACAGGCACTTTCATAAAGAGATTCCATTAGTATGGAAATTATTCATTGGTTGCAAGGGGGTATGACTGGAAGCAGCGCTTGACATGATGACATGTGTCTATATATCTAGTCAACATTAACATACCATCAAGAGACAACTTTTGGCTGCCTGTGATTTGGCCCTTAATGCATCTGTATGTCCAAGAAACCAGATTTTTAAAAAAGCCTGAAATTAAAAAAATACTACAACGCAAAGTGGTTCACACATATGTGTAACCCATCAGACAGCTTTAAAAGAGCTTTAGAATCATAAACTGGAGGCAGGGATGCCTCCCCTTGGTCAGAACAAAATTACTAGTCATGCTTAAACCACAGATAAAGAGTATGTTTAAATAAACGTGAAATGAAGAAAAACGAGGACAGAATGAAAGCCAGATGTTTTACTAAATGACGTTGTGGAGGAAAAAAAACAGTACTTCGTAAATAGTTTCAAATAAAACAACAAGATAAGAACAGATTATGCATTACAAAAAATAAGTAAACGACGGGACATTTCATTATTTTAGTGTCCGACTCTAAAAAGTAAACGAATTAAGTTCTGGGTTTAGTGAAGCAACGACATTAGGTAATGTAGGCACACCAGCAAGTAAGTATGTATGATGATGATCGTCACTTAAATCACCACTTACCTCAATCTTGGCTAGAACAGGCAATAAATCCTGCTTCATTTTAATACTACAACAGAGGGGAAAAAAGTCCCATACGGCCTTGTCTTTAAAAGAAACCGATTCTTCAATTAACCACGAAAGGACTGAAACATTTCCGTCGTTAATTAAATCGTCCAACATATTCCTGGGACCGTACCGACGACTGCTCCCGGCGTGCCGGAATATAAAGTTCGGCTGGTGCGAAAGGTTCCAGTGCAGCAGTTCGGTCGGCGATCGGCGTTCTCACATTCCTGTAGTTTCAGCGGAGCGGCCCAGTATCGTGACGTCATCCGCGCAACAGGGCTGCGGGGGAGGCGGGGAGTCACGCCCGGCCGCGCGCCGGAGCTCGAGTGCCAGTGACACGCCAGAAGCGTGAAACAGCCATGAATCACTACTGTTGGTATCCAGCATCAAATCTTCCAGTCACCTTACTTCACGTAATTTATATTTACAGAGTTCAAGAAAGATTATTCTTTGCTAGTCTACTGCGACTGGCAATAACTAGTTGGAGCAGAGCGTCCCATTGGTATATGAATGATTGCGACTCGAGGATCATTCATGCTTGGTGCAACTAGGAAGTTATTTATATTTAGGCAATTACCTCACGGTATACTCACACGGAAAGGGGCCCTAATCATCTTCGAGTTCAAATAGTCGATTGTCAGCATTAATAAGGTCACGAAATATAGAACCGTATAAATCAAACGGAAGTTTGTCCAAGCTAACAGTCAAATAATCAACATTCAGTAACTGCAGATAAAAGGGCATTATAAGAATACACGGAAAGGAACATTTAGAGGCAGATAAAAGTTGTGGCTTGGACCTCCGATCCACAAGCAGTTTTCAAACAAAGCACTAACCCCCGCAGCCAATCAAAGCAGTTTCCCAGGTCAGGAGGTGGAACCTACAAAGGTCAAATAGTGCCGAGGTTCAACGCCTCCACAATAGATAGTCACGAGGAATTATTTCCCCATTACTGTACAACACAGTAATGTTCGAAGGAAACCCGTCAGAGGGATAATTTTACATGGGTGTCTTAATGTGTTTGGTAATGTCCACGCAAGGGGCTCACTGGAATACATTAAAACGAAAAAGGTTTAGTTTTTGTGCCAAAATAACTATTTCAGAACACCTTTTCCATCGCTCTGGAGAATTTTAGAAAATCCAGAACTCTAAAAACAAAATGTGGGATTACGGATATGGAATGAACATACTGACTGTCATTATAAAGTAAGGCAGAACATTTGGATCTCAACCAGATGACGCTCAAGGCTGCAGGATCTATGTAAAAAATACATTTAGAAGATCTGAATGAAGGTTCCACAAAAAGATGGGATTTTCAAAGCTTTGGAGAGGATCCTACAGTACACAACTATACACATTTTCAGTAAGGGGGCAGAGACAAGTAGAATCATATCCAAAGCATAACATAAAAGTATCTTTTTCCATATTTTTGGACAAAATTTCCAGGAGTTAAAACTAGAGGGCAGCACAAATCAGCAGACATACTAAACATACTGAACCAAAACTTCTGCAATATAAAATTCCTAAAATCAGCTACCTGAAAAATGAAAGTGAAATGCATACACATCTATTTTTACCCATTAATGGCAATGCTGTATCTTCACCATGAGCTGAATTTTACCACCAAAGCACAATCGTTTCAGATTATTCTCCGATTAGAAAAAACCCTCAGAGAAAAGACATGAGGCACGTGAAAAATGGACAAATAGAAAGGGTGGTTAAATAAGGGTGAGAAGCAGATAAAGACTGGGAGTAGAAGGATTTGTGAACACACTGTGGAAGGACACAGCTGAATTGAGGATGCAGACATAACTGAGCACTGGCAACGGGGGCTTGGGGCTCTCCGAACACTCACTAAACCCTACAGCCACATGCCCATTTGCGTGAAAATTAGATAAATGGAAATATAGTTCAACACCACCAATTTCAATTACTTTTTTCAGCTGAAATTAGAAATCAACTGTGTCCAGGAGTTTTGGCTTCAGAATAGGGTTACAGTAGGCATGCGCTATCAGTCAAAAAAAGTTTTTCCATTTTACATCTGGATCTCTGCGAGTTTGCATTTTTTTACATTTGCATGATACCCACTGAATTGTTAAAAATACACTCAATATTCTTTGCTAACAAAGAAATTTACAGTATATTTACACCATTTGATCACCTTTATTAGCAAGAAAATGTCATATCTGTTTCAAAATAACCTCTTCTAGCAGTTATAAAAGCAGAGAAAAAAACAAGGCATTCTTTCTACAAGGAACAGTTAACTGACGCATTTAAAGTTAAAAGGACAGCCTAGAATTTGACTCTGTCATCACCACATAACCAATTAATAAGATGTCAGATGTGCACTGTTACATGCTCCTTCAATGTTTTAAAGGAGACTTCTTTTATTTGACATTTTCATTTATAGTCGTTCACTTAACTTTCCAATGCTTAAGAATAATTTTTTTAAAAATTAGCCGTTTATGAAATAAACTGAAAGGTGGTAAAAACCTGTGGTGTGCAAAATCTTTCTGCCTGGTAGTGCATCTTAGCAGGAATCCCATACCTGTACGTGGTTCACATGATTGAAAGTTATCAGTCAGCAGTAATGTTGACGGGCGGCAGTGCCAAGGTGCCAAATGAGGAAGAGTAGAGAGAGAGACATGCCTTTATTTCCCTTCCCCAGAAGCATGACCGAGAAAAACCTGCTCAGCACACACAACAGAAAAAGCTTGCTTTCCCAGAATACGTACATTTTCCGAGAGCAGGAGGGGAAAGTGGATCTCATACCTGAATCAGAGTTCATGTCAGAGCACAGGGGTGGGGGAAAAGCAGCTTCAAATATAGGTATATTAGTACTACTTGTGCACTGATGTGGAATATTTGGCCAATACTGATAACTGATATATTTCTGTGTAATATCGCTGATAGACACCAATGGCCCCCGGGCTATGTAAGTTACTGGAGGGCTCCCTTTGATGCTGTAGTTGTCGACCAGGGGAGGCAAGCAGAACGTGGAGGTGCTGATGGTGAAAGTTGCCGAGCCTGCCGACAAAGATTAGTGGAATGATGTCACATTGTTTTTAGTCTGTGGGAAACAGTATAACGATCTGAGGGACAGATTTAATAATGAATTAAGCTGGTACTTTGACATCTATTTTAAGTAGTGAATGAGCTGACAAAATCCCTCATTCTCTTCTATGGAAATGGGCCGATGGTCCGGTGCAGTCACCTCCATTATTTTAAGCATCATGTCTTTAGCTCTGGTGCTGCTAATTTTTGATTCTTAACGGATATCAGCCAAAATCGATGTTAACCAATACATTGTGCATCTCTGGTTAGTACGGTTAGGGTTCACAAACTGTCAAATAACCACTGTGAAAAATAAAGCAAACCATCAATCGGCTTCAAATATTAACGGGAGGGAGTGAGCAAAAAAAATTATCATTGCACTGCTGAATTCTCAAATTTGAAGGGTTAATTTTCTATAACCACACATGTAGTGCCAGCCAGGTGAATCAGAGCAGTAAATCAATGTGTGATTATAATCTCTAACTCTAACTAACATTACTTAACCGAAACCACAAGAGCAAAGAAATTGCTACAAGTCACTGAGGGTGTAGTCACCCTTGGCCCAGTTGCCTTCTACCATGCCCAATAACGTCTGTCCCCTTTGCCCACACTCTCACTGGTCTGTGCTCACATTGCGCTTAACAGTTTGGGCCCATGTAGGCTTAGCGTGTATGGACACCAGGCGATCCGTACCCTGCCCGAGCAAGTCTGACCCCCAAAATCTAGTTCGTTTGACTAGTGCGATCGCTCCATAGTACACTATACTATGGCTGGGCCCACTGAAGAAGTGGGTCCGACATGGTTCAGCTGGGCTCCAGTGTGATCACAAACTGTGCCCGAGCACAAAAGACAGACGTGACGTCAATGATGTGACTGGTACACATGTGCTCTTATATACACATGATACATGAACCACACCTGGAAGAACCAGACTGGGTAGGCTATACAGATCGAGCGACGACAATCATTTAAACATTGCAACAAAGGGATCACTTTACTCTACAGCAGAGGTGCAGCATTTGCTAGAAATTTGGGCTGATGAGAGTATGCAGGAAAAACTGGGTGCAACTCACAAAAACTCTGAGATATTTGGTAAAATATGGGATCTTCTTACATGTGCAGCATGACTAAATGAAAATCAGTGCTGTATACTCAATAAATCAATGAGGGGCCATGTGTCACTGTGCCCAAAATGACTCCAAATAAGCCATGAAATAAGGACATTAAGAACGCCATTGTGCTGTGTGAAGGTGCTTTTCTTATGTCTTCAACACAAAAAGTCGCACGGTGATGACGGAAACGCGCTCTGGCCTGGAATGTAAAGCGCAATGTAAGCGCAAACCAGAGGGGGAGTGGGGACAGTCGTGCTCGGGGCACCGTACAATGCAGGCAGGCCAAGTGAAGGTATGCCTTTAGAAAACAACAGTGCATCAGGCTGAAGACGAAGATATATGGTCAGTGATTAAATACCAGAACGATTTACTGATGTACAGCCAATTGACACCGGCTTCCTCCTGTTACAGAACAAATTTAATGCTACGAGATTCTGCTTTCTTTGTATTCCATTAAGAGAGTGTGATTAAGTTACCATGGTCAAACATGATTTTTTTCAGAAAGGTTTTTTTAAAAAAAAAAAAAAAAAAGTTTGCATTTAGGTTCACAAAAAAGGGAAAAAAAAGAATAATCTAGTTGAAACAGAAATTTCAAAATTCCAATGTATTAAATTATTCCCTAAATCGAAACAAATCACCTTGAAGCTCATGATTCATACCCCTAGTGTGTGTGTGTGTGTGTGTGTGTGTGTGTGTGTGTGTTTTATAGGAGAGCAAAAAATGGACATGCAGAGACTGAAATTTCTTCATACTTGGTACCCATACAATAAAAAAAGAGGTATTCTATTCTACGGGATACTTATTATAAAGATATATCTGCAGCTCACCATTACAATCAACAAATTTAAAATTCTTCTCTTCGCATTAATCTATGCAGCATTTTTAAAAATAATGCAAAATTCAACTCAAATTCTTCCATTAAAGAACATTTACTGATATTGCACATGTCAAACTGGCAATCCTAAGACCATGTCTTTCCAGTGAGCTGGTAACAGCTGTGTAAGCATGCAATAAATTGGATCAATGAGATAAATCAGGCTGTGACCTACCCACACATAAGGTTCTCATCCACAGTGTTGGGCCCTGTAGCCCAAAGCTAAAGCCAGGGGCAACTACCACTGCAAAGTTAATGATGCAGACCACCCTATTTACCTAAACTAAACCACTACTGGTACGCTCTAATTCCCCACTGTGAATGAACTTTGTTCTTGATACACAATAGTACTGGCTTATTCACACAATATGCTGCACTAATTCCAACACAGACGAGAAAAAGCTCAGACATTATGCATTTGAACACACAGCCTGTGTTTAAACATTGTTCCACAAAATACCAGCTTAATCGTTGGCATCCATTTAAGCACAATGTACTGCAGGTCTACTTTTCTTTAACTGGCATTGACCATTGATGCAATTTCATATTGGCTTGCACATTTTCCCCCTTACAACCAACCCATCTACAGAACTGTTTACACAGCTGTGATTTGTAACCTGCTTGCAAGGGGAGAACTTTCCGGAATAACACAAAAAACAAATCATACAAAAATCATGCAGTCCTTCACATCTCTATTATAAGTTCTCTTTAATTACCATGCTACATTATCTGCCTCTCAGCAGGTGTGGATTTATGTGGAAGAGTAGTGGGGGCAAAGAGGTGAACTTAATTGAAGCCTCCTGTTTGAACCAACAAGTCAACAGCTCAAAGAAACGGTAGGACGGTTCTCAAAAAGAGAATCTGAGCTGCATAAAAAAACATGGCTCACCTCTGTTATCAACCAAAACAAGAAGATATTACCTAGCACACATTATCCAGGTGGGACCTACTTGATGATGAAAAGTAATGATTTTCTTCTTACAGAAGTTCCTTTAAATCCCGAAAAGAAATTGGCTTTGGAAATCTGATATTAAGTAAACTATCAACTTTCATACGTACTCAACCCAGACAGCATTATCAGTACTTCATGCATTACAACCCTGCATCCTTGCTCTTCTACTGCAACCAATACTACTTGTTAACTAACCATAGTGCCAGGCCATTGTTCCTACTGATACCCAGTGATGACAGGCCCAGAGGGACCACCAAGAACTCCGGTGTGCTTTAGGAGTATGTCTGAACCTCCCACTTTTCTATTAAAGAAAAAAAAAAGGCCCTACCCAAAACAATTCCTACTACGATCACAAGAGGGCACAGTTGGAACTGCACAAAACCTCATGTTATTTTCACTACCAGACCTGCTCACCAAGCTGGCTCCATAAAATTTCTTGTGATTAATGTACAGGTTCTCATTACACATTGAGGTCAACTAGAACATTCGAGGGCGTCGAGGCATGCCAGGCATGCACAGAGTGCCCAGCACAGGCCGTGCAGCTCAGCAGACACCTCTAAGGGATCAGTCTGAAACATTTATCAGCTGCTGAGTGTCTGGGAAATGCAAAGGGTAGATAGAGAAGGAGAAAGAATGGACTCTGCCCACTGTAACAATACCAAAGCAGACCTGACCTGTTTTTCATTCCATCCATCTCTTTCAGTGAAACCCTTAACTCAAAATATATACACAACATAAATAAAGGTTAACAAGATCCTTTCTTATTTAAACACTGTTTCCAACGAACATGCTGGTAATTGTTTTAAAATCCACAAGCTCTTAAACGATTAAGAGGAAGAACATCTTGATTACCTTCCAGAGCTTGCGCACAATCATCTTCCCAAGCGGAGAGGCAACACACAAATGCACAAAAAAACATTGCAGGGATGTAAAATGATTTTAATAACCTTCTTGAACATATCTTTTACAACTAGCAATAAAAACCATAAAATATTTTATAAAATAACCTTTCCTCCTCAATCAAGTGCAATCATCTTCCATCTCATCTGTGATCTCAGAAAGTGGATCACAGTTAGTAAAATTGACCGTTATGCTTAAAAATAGGTTCAAATTTCCTCAATTCATCGACACTCATCACTGATTTTACAGAAATATCATAGGCGTCTTTAGTCGGTTTTAATTTTTGAAATTGACTATAGGAATATGCAAATAACTTTAGTGACAGCAATTACTTTAACAAAATGAGATATTGGGGGATATTATCAGCAGCATAACATGCATCACATTGCATAAGGTAGCAGTTCAAAGCATATTTTAAACTGAGAGAGGATAACTATATTACCTGCATTACATAATCACAACAGTGTTAGAGACTGCAGGCTTCCACTGATACAGGGAACCTTTGGTATTTTTGTGAATGTTAAATTTGCTGCTTGAACCACTTCTTAAGGGGAACAGATGTAACTGATGTTTTCGGGAGAGTTGCTTCTCTTAGGTCAGCATTTTCATTTGCAAGAGCTCAGTGTATTTGGTATTAAAATAAATCAGAGGAAAGCTGTGATGCAGGCTATTTTCTTAATACAGAAGTGTTCCATTTTCCAGTTGGAGTGTTTTAACTAATAATGCACTTGTCTGTACTGGTAGTTTTACAAAACCGAATCGGGACTTGGTACAGGCGGATACCTAATCTTAAATTACACGGACTGGAAGCAAAAAAAAAAATCTTTATCAGAACACCACTAACTAATGAAAACGATATTTCTCGAATGTGCCAAAAAAGAATTTAACACCCTGCAGTGTTCCTCTGACTTTCCCAGAGTTAGTATGCTAATGCACTCTAAGACATAAAAGCAATATTTTTACAGGGGTACCCATAAATGACAACAACCACAGATTAATTGTTTTGTAGAGCTCTTGAAATTTCTCTGTACTTGCACAGCACTACCGATTGGATAAACGATACCACACAGGCTACAACTGACGTCAGGCACCCAGTATTAAAAATGACAGGTAGCGGGAGGGAGGGGGGGGTCTTGCTCTCCAAAGTAATGAGTGCACTGACTCACAGAATCTAGCTACTTAACTGCCTTTCTCTTTCAGCACAGCAGGCAGCAAACAGGGCAACTTAATGAGCCCTGTGAAAAGGAGGTCCAGGAGAGGTAGGGAAGCAGCAGCTGAAGCGAATCCAGCTGAAAGCTCGCACACAAACTTACAGTAAAGTGTGGTTCACATGAAAAAGTAACGGGAATATTTAAAATAATCCAAAATGATTAGAAGACAAGAACTTTGTTTAATGTCTGTTGCATTAGGTATGAATGACTTGATTCGGCAAGTCATTCATACCTAATGCAGTTAATATTTAAACGGACATGATTCAGAGCCTTAACGTAGACCTTCTGTAATTACAAATTTGTCAAACGTTTCCACCTTTAGGTAATTAAAGTTTACAATAATATTAACAATACGTCCATACACTGTGATGAAAAACACATCTTAAATACAATTTAAAAAACGTAACTGTTTTTGTAACTATACTCACTGTCTTATTTGCAACACTTCACGCTGGAATCAGACACACCTGCATATTTTCAAACCGTAAAAGCGATTCCTTCCACTGCACGAAAGCAGATGTGTGCGTTTGTGTGCATACATATATGCATATATACATACAAACACCTCAAAAATTGAATACTTTTCCACTGTTCGGGGCCTTTCGGTACTGAGCCACTAGGGCAGGTCCGCAGCTTAGTGCTTAAACAACGGATCCTTGACAGAGAAGGGCTGCAGGTCCGACCTTTCAAACTGGGGCTTTGATGTTGTACATTCACCAACACGAACAACTTCAAAAAACGTGTAAAAGGCATCGGCTCAGTAAGTCACTTTGGATAAAAACATGTTTAACATTGTGTAACATGTTAAGTCGACGAAGCCACCTCAGCCGCCTACTTAGATATTTCCAAATTTCCAATAATAAACCATTGCATTTAAAAGATCAAATCTGGAATCGCTCCGTAGTTAAATAACCATGAAACATGCTGTCTTGCGTGCTGAAAAATAAGAAGTGATAGTTAGCAGCTAAAATCGGCCACTCCGTAACCCCGGCTACTCCAGCTAGCCTGAAAGTTAGCAGGGAAGCTCAGTGGGAAATCACCACCTTTCATATCTCGACAACCAAACAGTAACCAAAAATAAGATTTCATCGTTAATATCCCACAGCAACTGTTCACCCCCCACAATGAATAACTGGAAGAGGTTTCTCACGGTGTGATGTTTACGTTTACTCCCATTGCTAATTAGCTATGTTACCGAAGCTACTCAGATACACTTGCCGGACAGGAGTCATAGCGCAGTAATTTAAAACAAAAATGAAAAAGCTGTGATATGGAGCTTTTCCGATAAGGCATTTATTAAACAGCCAACCACATTAAACCGATTCCTGACCCTTCCACCAACCACCGTAACTACCGAGTAACTATCTAAACTTGCCCAGAATTGGGTACTAACTAACTTATGAATGATGGCTTCAAAGTGCTCGAGCACCTCGGTCACCAAAACTGCAGCGCACTGCTGAACCGTCACAGAAGGAAACATATCCTAACAAAATGACATAATTTAAAAATAATCATCGGCTCCTACCTAATATCGTCGTGTTTCTGCAATAGCCCACCTGTGGAGATCCGTCGCCTTACTTTTTCCCCTTTTCGACAGTAGAGAAGCTAAGATTATCCTGCCATTCACATACTAACCCTACTTTTCCGTCGCCATGTTGAAACCCGAATAGCAACATCCGGGAAACTGGAGTCACTATCGATCCATAGCAACCAGTAGCTGCTAAAGCCGCCTGATTTAGTGACACTGATAAGACGACCTGCATCCCGGGGTATCTTCTAATGCCACTAATGTAATACACACGTTGTGCCTTATAACTTCACCATCACGGTCTTCCTTTCTGGGTGTGCTGCAGTTAAACACCATACAAAATTACAACAAGAACACTAATGAACTTGCAAGTAAAGTGCAAAGTATATAGGGGCTCTTGCACAAAATTCTGCCGGAGGTAATACAAAAAGAATAAATGTAAGTCAGATAAACCCTTTGAGGAATATTGGCTGGGTTATTCTACAAAGTGTTTTTGAAAATATGTTTTTTATACTGATTTTTATACGTTTTAAAATCTTTTTTAAAATACAATTTTGGAAAACTTTTCTTACGTTTTAGATACTGCGTGAATCCATTTGCTGATATGTGCATTAATATTTGTAACAATTGTAACTAAAAAATGTCTGGTAAAAGGTACGTACATTAAATACATTTTGATCAGCCTCGACTGGGTTCCTTTTCACAATGACATTTTAAATATTTTTGGAACAATTATAACTTTTACATGACGGGTTATGTTTTTTTTAAAAAATAAAATTAACATTAAAGGAGTTAATGGGGTACAAAGACACATTCATTACCATTTCATTTTTTGATTAAATTCAACAATTTAAATTTGACAGAGGTGAACTGTGGAAACAGACCTAGCCAGTCTAACATGATTAATGGAACAATGTCTTTTATGTATCATTGAATCTTGATAAATTTTGGAAGGGTAATGTATTCAAGGGTAGTGTCTCATTTTGCGCTGTCTTGTCTTGTATTGCGCTCCTGTCTATCTTACCATCTCATACACAAGTTCCTTCCACTGTAACTACAGTATAAGAATCTTTCCGTGTTCCTTCAAGCACATATGACGATAAAACTAGAAACTCGAAACTTGGACTACATCCATGCTTGTAGCAAAATCTATAACGAACAAGAAGCTGTAGGGAAAATGTATGACAACACTGCAAATGAATGTTAATTTTCAAAGTGAATATTATATCAATACAGTTTTTTTTTCAGAATTAAAAAAGCCATTATTTTAGTACCTCAGGCAAAAACAACATATCACCAAACAGACAGACAACAGGTTTCAGTGAAAATTCATTGACATAGTCTTGCCCAGAACAAATATAAGTTCAAAATGTTTGTGTCTAGATATGAACTTCTGAATCCAAAAAGTTCAATCAGTCAATCAATCGATCAATCAATCTATCAATTAATCTTTATTTATATAGCACTATTTTAATCATAGTGTTTACAATGTACTTTACAGACATTTTAAAAGGATAAAAAGAAAGATATTAAAATAGGGACAAAAATAATAAAATACTAGTAGAACTATGGAACTTGAAGCATCCATGTTCTCTGTAGAGGACTTTAACCCCCGTCTCACCAGGGACACTAGCCCCTACCTCACTGGGGACTCTAGCCTCTGTCTCACCAGGGTCCTGTCCAACACTATGTCGCATAGGAATTTCCATATGGCAGGAAATGACTGACATGGGAAAGGAATGAAGTAAATGGTATTGTCAGTGTACAAAAGCAGGCCAACCTGTTTTTACCTATGCACTTCATCCGTGCAACATTTGCCAATGCCCTCTGGAATTTGCAGCATTTAATAACATTCTAATTAGGATATATATGAAAATGCACTGAAGTGAACTTTTCTTATTTACATTGATACATTAATCATTCAATATGATTTACAATTAACCTCAATGTCAGAATTCCTTAATCATTTTTCTTCAGTTTAATTTTTATTAACACTAAGTTTAACATAACCTTTCATGGACGCACGTCAACATGTTACTACCAAAAATAATGTCTTTAAGATAATCATTATGCTGTCAGCCCTGTATTATATTTTCCAATAGGGTGTAGATGGATGTATACTAATTGGTCTCAGTGTCCTGTACACAATGTGCCCAATAAAATCAATAGACACCAATAAGACATGTGTCTTCCTGGTAGCTCTGCTCTTCGCACGATTTCCAGGCTCAGTACGACAAATAGTACGCATGCGCAAAGATTCACGCCTTTTCATGAATTTCTCTAATTCAACGCGGACCTCTGCCGGTGAAATCATCGAAGTACTAGTTGCGATACGTCATAAATTCTGCAAAATCAATAACCTCTGATATTTTGCAGGTTACACTATTACTAATTACTGATCCATGTATGTTTAAGCGTATAATTTCTCTTTTAACCCCGATTCACTGGCACATATCTTGCTCTAAGGAAAAAAGATGGGATATATACTTTTGGCTATAATATTAATCAGTTTAATAAATTTGCATTTTTACCATGTTAGTTTTTTACTGGTCCAGCAATATTTACGGAAGGAAGTATTCTGAATAACTGCAAACCTGTAGTACAGTATCCATTTGTACATTACTCAGTTTCAGCTTCTGCATTGCTGATATGAAAAAGAGGTAATCTTCATTTTGTTTAATTTTGTTTACTCTGGCGTTTTGGTTACACATCATGTGATTTATTGTCGTGTTTCTGTATTCAAAAGCTTGTTGGCATTTCAAAATCTTCCACATCATTTTAATATCTTAGCAATGGGACAGCACCAGTGTAGCCAGTACGAGTTCCAGTTGTTCTGACAGAGGTCTCGTGAGAAATGATTTCTAGGGCTGTCAGTGGCACAGCTAATGAATCTTTCTGAGTGCTGGATGAGCTCTTAATGCATCAGTGTGACCAGGGTTTTTGCAGCGTGAAAATATATTAAGCATTGTTCTGAGTATTTACATGGAGCTCGCAGCCGCCATGTTAGCTGTACTTTGTGAAGACTTGTTCTTCATGAGTACATTTATTGAAGGATCATTTGTCACAGCTTGAGAGATATTGTGAACCTCGAAGCCTGATACACCTGGAGCACGCATAAATCAGGGTGGATTTTCTTACTAAATGGAATCAAGATCAAGCAACTGGCCAAACTGTGGCAGATGGACAGCCTTGTTTTTGTTTCACAACTCCTTGGGTGACCAAATATGTGAGGTAGACTGCACACTGCGTGCACTGAATAGTATACCCAGTATCCATGTAGTCTTCTAATAGAACCAGGGTAAACAGGCTGCTGTATACTAATGTGCTCAATGATCAAATTAGCTTCTAGGACCTCAGACAACAGACCTTGAGGCTCTGGCCTGCTATTAGATGTGCATGTTACATCCTCAGAATTATTTTGAACGAGGACCCTTCGGTCTGAATAGTAAATGAGGTGGTCTTCACACCAGTTTAGGCTAAATTCACTACCCCATCTGAATTCTGCACGAATACAGTTTATACAAATCATTCTGTACAGCAACAATTGAAGTCTTTTGTAAACAAGTGTAGTCCAACTGTGACCCCACAAAGTTTTCAAATCTAACTTTTGAAGGCGTAACTGTAACAGAGCATGTACTATTGTGTACTATTATTTAAATATGAAGTTCACATTCTTTTAAAATGAAAATATCAATTTAATTTACAGATTATATTCAATGCACTTCATTTTTTCTCGTTTGAAACACATATAATTGACAAAAATGAACAAAAACAACAGGAAAGTACACAGACAATTTTATAAATAAACATTTTACATCGAATTAATACCATTAACTACAGTACATAGCTAAACCAGATATGTAAGCCAAAAAGCTGTTGAGATGTTGTTGAAATAGAAACAGAGTTACATGGCTTATTTTAATTCCATTTTTCAGTAAAGCTCTTTCAAAACCTAACAGCCCTTCTAGTTTATTGGACACTAAATAATAACTTAAACATGGACTATTTAATACAATAAAAAAAATCGTAATAAATAATTTGATAATTTTTACTATCATAACCTACAGATACATTGATTTTTATTATTTCAGCTTTATATGCTTGAGTATAATATGATTACAGGATTATCTAGGCCATTAGTGTTTATCTGAAGACTATCTAATTATTCGCTAGAAAGACTTGTGAAATTATTCTACGTGGAGTTATATACCTTTTAACACTATGTTATACTTCTGCCACGTTTAACGAAGGAAAAAACACCATTGAACTTGAATATAATATAATATAATATAATATAATATAATATAATATAATATAATATAATATAATACAAGCCTGATACCTGATATATCGCAAGAATTTTAGAATCTGATGTATTTCTGCTTCGCACTAGTCAGCAGTTGCATGGTAAATCACATTTAAATTAACAGCGTTATTAAATCCCTGATCAACATATTGGAAAGAGTTAACACTATACATTTAAGCGCCCTTGTAATTTTTCTCTGGGATTTTTCTTTTAGTCTTAATTTGGAAAAGACTTATAATCATGATGACACTGAACACTACGCCCACGTCAAACACACTCAAGTATACTGTATATTTGACAGTCATATTTAAGAATATGTAATATAGAATAAAGAACTATACCATTCTTGTATAATTTATGCTTTTCCATAAAGCACTGTGGAGTTGTTTTACATTCTCTTAAGGATTAGCAGTGTGCCATCTCCTATCTTTACAAGATCGCTCGTAAGTTTTACTTAACGCAATAAGTCTTTAAAAATGTTTACCCAGATAAAGGTGCTTTAAGTCTGTAATACAATATTCTACTATACATGATATTTTGTATCGGGATTAAATTACTAGTCTACTCTTCATGCAAAGTGACAATGATAGTTTTATCCATTTATGTAGCAACAAGATTTTCTTCCCAAGTTGTACCCCAAAGTGTTATTGCCTGTGTTGTATGTTGATAAGTGGAATATTCTTCCCTCGTTGGTCGTTCATCGGTTAGGGAAATACAGTATTTGTCCCGATCCAGGTTTCCAACGGGTGCTGTATCCATATCAAGGGTGGCACGATGTTGATGAATTGGTGCTGTTTCTCGCATTTGGAGTCCAAAAGAGCACGTAGTATATAACCAGAATAAAGGCTGCAATAGATACGCAAAGGAAGTACACAATCGCCATCACCACTTTTATCCAGGTCTTTGTGGTCGTGTTGGCTTTTTTCACCCACTGTTCTCCGGGGTAACTCGGTCTCCTTTCCATACCATCGTTCTGTTTCCGTTTTGATTTTTTGCTGTTGCCTTTCATGACAGGTCGCTCAGTTCTATCCACACGATCAGTTCCTTCCCCGTTTGATTATGGAACAGATATATGCTCTCTGTCAATTAAGGTTTTAAAATCACGTACTTTGTTTCGTCGAGCTTGTTGCGCTTCTTGACGCTTAGTTGTTCACGGATCTTAATACTGTGCACTGGTTCTCCAATCGGGATGTTGCACGAACTCTTGCATGACAGCTCTTGTGGTGTTCAAAGGTAAAATGAGGAATATACTTTTTTTGACGAGAAATACCCTCATCATGAAGCCGCGCCCACTTTAATGCAATTGATTGGAAGTTACACCATCCGGCAGAGAGGCACGCAGAGAAAAATAATTTTAAAGTATTACTAGACCAAACACTCAACAAGCTTCTTTTAGTGAATCGATTCTTTTGGGTTTTGTGATTTGTTCACATTCTTTCATTTATTCGGGCACCTCCGAAGTATTTTGTAATTATGGTGAATGTTAAAATGGGATTTGCCTTCTAGAAAAATCATCTCAATGTCTTGAATCCCAACTTGATATCATTCTAAATACATTAATGCCCCTTGAACATTACATAGAACAGAAAGGGTATTACTAAAGACATATATTAACTTCAAAGTTTAACTGTCCCACTTTACCAGCCGTCCCATTATATTAGATATTCCATGGAGGGAATTTTTAAGTCACATAAAAATTTATAGTTACATGCATTCCATTTTATCAAATGCATTTCCTTAAAATCAAATGACACGCTCAATTGTCAATTGACATCTTAACATCACAGTAGCAAAATGAATCATGCTGGCAACTGACATCCAGGTGAGACAAAGGGCAACTCACCCAGTTACCGACAGCCAATCAAAAGTTGCCCACACCTGCTCAAAGAAATTTGGGAAAGGGCCCAAGCAGCATTGGTGGGCAACATCACCCAGATAGCTGCCCCGTGCATCATCACCCTTAGAGAAAGCAGCACACGGGACGCATGGAAGTCCAGTTTATTTATCAAATAAAAATCTCCACGCATATAAATCCCACAAGTTGTTTACAACATTAGCGAAAATCATTGTTTAACATGTTAAAGCATGTACGTTGAAATTCTGCAGGACTTCCACGTTAGTGATTCCCCCCCCCCCCCACCACCACCATCCTGATTCCCTTATACATACACCTGCCAGTTTAAACAAACTACTACTATAAGATTACACACTTTGAGTGGGAGCAGTGCAGATTTCATAAATTTCATTAACTATTCATGACATGAGATGCATTATAAGAACCTCTACATAAAACTGGAATGTAAGCAGATATCAGTTATACACAATTTTCAAATTCATGAATTCACACTTTCAAAAACAAAATAAAAAGTCGGATACTGCCTTAAACTTACATCCCTCTTTGATAACTTAATCATTCAACTGATTACTGGAATTGTATTAGTTCAAATTAAAAAAAGAAATTACACAGCTCTGTTCAGGTCATGGTCTTCGCCCAAGGTGTCCTCTTCCAAGTTTCAATGATTTAAACTGTATTTCCATGATTTGTTCATGATCAGACTTCCAGAAAACAGCATTTTAAAGGATGGCTGAAATGGCTGCACAGGTAACAAACCTTCTGCATTTTATGTTTGCCAAAAGCTCCAGACATTTTTAAAGGGGTTATTTGGCTGCCCCTTGAAAGATGTACGAGACCTAAATCTCCAGTATAGCGGCAAGGACAGGAAGACAAAACAATATTGAAGAGGAACAACATCTTCGACAAAGCATACCAGATTATCGTACAAATTCAGACAAAGGAATTCGGAAGCGACACACGTTCTTGGCTTGGTCACCACAGTGATGCATATGATCCGTAGCAAAAATGACAGAAAACCACCGCCCCCCCCCCCAAAAACAAGGTGAATATCAATCTGAAAAGCAACCCTGAGGCTGGGTAGCAAGTCCCAGGCTTCACCCCCATCAGCCGTCACCAAACAAGGCTTGGCCATGGTAAAGGTTCGCGTGGCAGACTTGAATCCCATGCATGACGAGTCCACGTGTGCCACAGCCTCTCTTCTCCTCTGCAGTGACCCTGTGAAACATTATCATTGAAAATCCTCACCGCTGCAACTGGCAATCAGCCTGTCAATGAAGAACACGGGGGGGGGGGTGTCATTTTCTGGAAAAAAAAAGCTGTCCGATGCAACAGCAGATGTAGCAAATCTTTTTCAGGCATGTAAACTGGAACCAGTAGCACAAACACATTGTTTAGACTGGCTTACTAACCAACTTGTTTGCTAAAAATACCTAAGCGGCACCGTACAAGATGGATAGATGTCATATTTATTATTTACTATACTTTCAGAAAAAAGGTACCAATTTGTACCTTTGCTTGTCACTGGAGCTGTATCCTGATGGGTCTGCCAGCTGTACCCTTAACTGTGGGTAATCATACCTTTTTAGGTACAGAAATTTACTCTGAGGAACATTTTGGTACCATTAATGGGACATCAATGCTGTTTGTACCTTTGGGATGTGCCTCAGAGTCCATTTCTGTACCTTAAAAAGGTACAAGTACAAGGGTACAGCCCCAGTGACAAGCAAAGGTACAACTTTTTACCCCCTTCCTTTTCCCCTGAGAGTGTGTGAACAAGGTTTTCAGCTATGCTAAGCTGACCTTCTATTTAATGCTTGAGAAAAAACATTTCACACTATATCCCAGTTTACAAAACTAGCAACAACAGCATTGATTGACTATGATCCTCAAGGCATTCCCCAACCTTTCATTATTAATAAGTCTTCTGTTGCCAATAAATAAGCTTGAAGACATTACACCCAATTCCATGTTTGACATTACACAAATTTCAGTTTTGGAACATCTAACACAATGTTAGGATAGTCCATCATGGTCAGGACCGACTTTAAGCAGAATATATTCACTTTCATATAAGATGAAAATTGCAAAAGTACTTCTATGACCGCAAATGGACTCAAATTACAGTGATAATTGTTTGACAAATGGAGTCCCATCCGCACCAGTCGTAGACAAAAAGGATATCAGCATTAATTATTAAATCATATTCTCCATGTTCCAGTAGAACCCATCGATCAAAGACCTTCATTACATCATCGCCATAATTTGTTAGAGCATCTGAAATGTCCTCATGAAAGCTTTCCCACATTAAGCCCTTGGACGGTTCAACAGCCTTTCTCATGCGCACAAAGTACAAGAGCCTAATTCAATTTACAGTAGTAAATGTTTGTTAAATGAGACTCATACTTACTTGTCCAGGCTACCTGCAGTATGTGGCAGCCATCCACACATGGGAAACCGATAGAACTGACCAGTCTTATGGGTTTTATATACTGTCCCGGTTAATAATTGCCAAGACTGAATGAAATGGCTGAGCGTAATTTTGCTTATAAATTTTATTTCAAAAGGACCCATGTGTAAACAAGCTTGACTGGACAAAGCCAAAACTACCTAGATTTTTAGCAAGCATTCCTTCTTATACCATTGCTCTCCTTCTATAGGTAGAAGAAACAACAGCAGGTAAGATTATTGCGAACCGAACAAAGAAAGAAAGTGATTTTTACGCAGATAGCACCAGATCCTATTCCATTGTAATCATCATACTATTGCTGACACAAAACTATAGATATTGAATATACAGTGGTCAAATTCCACCATTTATTATTGCTTGTTAGTTAATATCACACAGCAACAGCTTAAGAGTATAAGACAGTATTACTAATGCTATACAAGAGCCTTGAATTCCACTTGGTCTAACTAATTTTATAAAAACTATCCCAAATTTAACTTCATCCATATAAATGTCAAAAAAATGACTGAATTTTAAAAAGCTAGCAATGCTCAATTCTATCTTAAGGTGATTCTCCCTGCCTCTTCTTAAAAGCAACAAACTGGCATCATTACACCATGTTTGCAACATGGTAAACTTTGTTGATACATATTTAAAAATGTTTTATTTTGGCTAAATAATACTAATTAGCAAAAGCAGCAGTGCAAGTCTATAAAATCCCATAAAATAGGAATTTCTTCTGCTCCATGTACTGTAAGAGTTATATTTTGTCTCCATTTTAATTTCACAATCCTGTGGCCTGTGCTACGAAGCGGGGTTTCTGGCTTATCGGGGGTAACTTGTTGGATTTAAGGTAGCACAGTATAAATGGACTTCATATTCATTCACTTACATTTTGCCCAGACTACCTTAAATCCGACAAGTTACCCCGATAAACCAGTAACCCCACCTCGTAGTACAGGCCACAGGATTGTGACACACTGTGTATTTGGTTGTTTTTGCTCTAAAGTCAATACAGCAATCTCCAAGACAAGTGAATTGATGATCTATGCTAATAAAATATGATCCCAAACACAGCTTTAACAACAGGTAAGGAGAAGATACTTGGAGCCAAGCATATTTCATAACTTTTACACGAGTGTAAAATGAAGGCATGTCTTCAAAGCATTCAGTTCAGCTTGACATAAGAATATAAAAATGACAAAACAGCCCAATGAATGAAGACTAAGAGTCTAGCTAGCCTGGAAACTACAATACACAACAGTTAAGGAGAACCAGAGCAGAGGAAGAAGCAGCATGATTTTCCCGATTTATCCGTTTGATATTCATTAAAGCAACTCGGGAAAATAATTTGCTCAGGAGTACGACTGTTTCTGTGATTGATCAAAATACCACCATCATAAAAATGCTGCTACCAAACAAACATCGCAGAAAGAATCGCCTAAGTTTCTGAAGCACTAGTGCGACCAGGGGAAAAGTTAGTCTGGAGCTCTGATAAAAACGAAAAAGGAGATGAAGTTACCAGACAAACTACAGCCAAATAGAACGTATCTACCTACAGTGTTGGACACAAAGCAACGGCGACAAATGCAATGTGATTACACACGTGCACAATCCTGACATGATATATTGTACAGCCCTACGTTTAACTGATTAATATATGCTTGATTGAATAAGACTACTAAACCTTACTGAATTGGAATGTTTCTGGAAAAATATCATTTAAAACATGGAAAAAGGAGCATTTTTAAAATCCACAGTCAAGAAAGGTGTACGTCAATGCACCATACTGCCTGATTTTGCTTGTTAATCTAAGCAAGATTGTTTTTGTTAATCATTGTTGAAGCATGACTAGTTCACAGCCATGACAGTGCTTGGTGGAGACACACAGATGCAATTTCCTGTTGCTCTGAGAAATCCCAAACATGCCTACATCCCAAACATGCTGTCATATACAAAAATAAAGATACAGGGTTGGGTAGGGGAGGGAGGAGGAGAGAAAAAATAAAAAAGAAAAAAAAAAAGAAAAAAAGACATGCACCAAAACCCTTCAAAAATGTAAAGGAATACATAAAACAAAAAAAATAAATTTCAGGAGATGAAAAAAGGTCCCAAAGAACTTGGATGGAAAGGAGGGGAAAATGCAGGCAGAGTTCAGTCTTTTTTTTAGTCCGGGACGGGGAAGGCTGAGACGTTCAGTCATGAAAAGCGCAAATGAAGGTCCCACTGGTTAGAAAAGCAGCACAAAAGCAAGGCTTCAGAGGAGTCTGCGGAATGCACGTTAGCGCAGCGTGAGGCAAATGAAAAACGGGGCATCCAGCCGACAGAGAGCGAGCCAGTGCAGAGCCACCCTGCTAGCAGTCAGACCTCAGCCAAAGTTATGGATAATTTACGGAAAGCCACCGTTTCAAAGTCAGAGATGAGGATCGCACCTGAACACGACTCGGAGGGCTCGCTCACAGTTACCGGGCCAGGATCTGAATCTTGGGCCTCAGCTAGTTGGAGAGGAAGAAAAAAAAAACTAAGTGTAAGGTACCTGGCAAAGGTGGGGAAAAACCGTGATCAAATACACCCAAACATGGTTTATTATACTCCTAGTTATCCAGGATTAAATCTTACCCAATCCAGCCCATTTATCATACTCCTAGTTATCCAGGATTAAATATTACCCAATCCAGCCTATTTATCATACTCCTAGTTATCCAGGATTAAATCTTACTCAATCCAGCCCATTTATCATACTCCTAGTTATCCAGGATTAAATCTTACCCAATCCAGCCCATATAAACAGCCTGGCCTAGCAAAGCAGGAACCACCAAGTTTATTACTCTAACAAATGTGTTCTGCTGATGAGAACAAAAATTTACAAAAGACTCGCCAACCACAGAAAAACATCCACCCCACAATTAAGAGCTTGGCAATATTGCTTTTCTGTAGATCCATAAAAACCTTTTGAGCTCTGAAGGGATTCTGGGAGTACAGGGGCGGCGGCGGCGGCGGCGGCTTTCTCCCCTTCCTCTGGGGGGCAGCTGGGCAAAGTGTCAGACTCTCCATCAGGGGGAGCTTCTTGGATCTGAGAGTCCAAATCAGCTCCCTCCTCCTCAATCTTGGTTTCTGGGGTCACTGGGCAAGGGGAGGGAGGCACTGCGAAACAAATGACAGATAATAGCGAATTATTCCAAGCTGAGACAGAGTTGTCTTTCCCAACCCGGTCCTCATGGACCTACAGACAGTAGTACATGTTCTTCTTCTCTCCCAGCTCCAAGAAGCAAAAAAAAAATAAAATTCTCTAAATCAGGGGTGGCCAATCTTATCCAGAAAGAGCCACTGTGTGTGCTGGTTTTCACTGCAACTCCCCAATAACTATTTAGGTGACCAATTGGCTGAAGAGTCCTCACACCTGGGTTTGAACAGCTAACCTAAAGGTTACCCCAAAAACCTGCATCCACACTAACTCTTTGCGGATAAGACTGACCACCCCTGGTCTAGACCCAAGGATTCCTTCTGCAGCAAAACAGAGGTTAAAGTGAGGACTAGATTAAATCTTCTGTAAAACCTAAACCCTGATATTCACCATCAAAACCTCTGCGCAACAGAAATCACGCAACCCTGCGACGTCTGACATCCTCTCGGTCTAACGGGATGCGGACAGACGCGAGGGCTCTGGGTACCTGCATCAGCTTCCTCTGCTTCGTCCTCCTTCTCTGGTGAGCTGGGGGTCCGACTCTCTTCTTCAGGCACCGCAGCGCCATTTACGGTCTGTTGTTCTGGGCTGCTCTCTATCCCAGTGCTACCGGGCTTTAGAGGACTCTCTCCTAGACTGCTATGGGGCGACTGCATCTCCATCGCCTCACCCCAGTCAGTCACTGGCTTGTACCCCTCCAGAGGTGAGAAGGGGCTCAGGGGCTTTGTGGGATCGGGAGTTTCCTGCTGGGTTGGAAGATGCACTTTGGGGCGGGGAGTACGTTGCTCTTTGGGGCTGACCGGCAAGGCAGTAGGTGGCGGAGAAGACGGCTTTTCTTTCGCTGTCTCTGCAGACGTGGCCACCCTCTCGACATCATCTTCCACGTCTTCCTCCGCCACCTCTTCCTCTCCATCGCTGGCGTCTTCCCACTCGTCCTCGTCATCACCGGTCGCTGCGTTGGTGCTGCTGTTCACGACTGTATCCACCTGAAGAAACACCGTAGGTTCATTTCAGTGAAATACTGCCAAAGCAGGCACTGCAACACTAGCAGACTCAAACACGAATGAGGATAAATACCTTCTCCTTGGCAGGAAGCTTCTTATCCTCTTCATCTGTGGGCACCTTCTCAGTCTCTCCCTCCCAGCGATTATCATGCATACTGCCTCAGGGCAATCCATACAAAGCATGGGGGAAAAAAACAGAAATAATTCAGATCAGATTAATATGAATATCCAGCCATACTAATAAATGATGATAATGGTCAATGAAGCTGATTATGGTGCCCCCACAGCACAGAACTGCATGGGGGTCTCCAATGCGTACCTGTAATTTTTGCTTTTTGCACGACCTCTCCCTCTTCCTCTGCTCCCAGGACCCCCCTCTTTTGGTTTACCGTGCCCCAAGAAATCACCAAACGTGGGTGCCTTGGGTGGCCTCTTATTCTCCTCTGTTGGAGAGCCCCCCCACCAAAAAAAACACAATAAATCAGAGGCAGCCCTTAGACCCGGAATGATAATCATGCAGCTGTAGTGACGGTAATGGATGGAGTCTAACGGAAGCAGCGGGTCAATGTGACAAATTGATTTTCAGACAGAATCGTCTGAAGCGAACAGCAAAAGACAAACGACAGAATCTCAAAAGAAACAAAGGACATGTACTAGAGGGAGGATTTTCATAAAAACTACGCAAAAAATAAAAGCACAACAAGGCTCAGCTCATGCTGGTTAGCAAATACGCAAGTGCATTCACCAGAGCAGACCAACAAAATCCTTTAGTGCTAGAAAAACTTAGTGCCAAGTTATCACCCTTAAATTACTTTTACACATACATTCCAAACAATTTTAGGCAAAAGAATCCAACTCCTTGTGCGGTTATGTTATTTACAAGCAACGTAAAATTATTTTGCCATTTAAAAGGCGAAAAATATCCTTTTTAATCTGTTGGCCAGCACTGGTCCGGCACGGGGACCGGGACTCGTTTTAAACATTCACACCAAAATTCCGAGCTGACCTGAGGCCTTCTGCATTTTGGCATTACGCCCTGTAGCTGGAAAGGACACAGAAACTGTCACCAAGGCAGCGCAAAAAAAACAGGTGCCTAGAATTACCCAGACATCCATCCCATCATGCATTTGAATGCTTTTTACTCTAAAGTTAGACAGGTCCTGGTGCTGACTGACGTCAAAGGGAATTGTATATGTAACTAATGGCTTCATTGCTGATAAACTTGCAGCTGTGTGATACCATTTAGGTGAAAAAACCCTTTCGATTAAGTGACCACACCAGACAGCAGAAAGGGCCTGTAATGCTACTTACCCCTCTTAACACCTTGATCCTGAACGTCCTCTGTGACAGGTTCCTCCTTGAACCTGTAATCACACCGCAGATTAAATCTCTAACCCAAGACTCCCTGTCTGATTGGATCACTGTGAATGCTATGCAGCTGTGAAGTGTATTTCAGCTCGGAGAACAGGACCTTCACCAAAGTTCTTCATAGTATTTATGCAGATGTGGTGACAGGTTCCCAGAAAGATTCTGTTATAACTATGTCACAGATCTACTGTGATTGGCATTATCTAAAGTCAAACTGGACTGAGTAAATACCGTTATGTGAGGCCTGATTAACAATAACCTCCTGTCCAACAAAACGTAGATTCCAGCGAAGTATTCAGTCCCTGTATCAGTTTGTGCGCGAAAGAGCATTGTTCTGTATCCCATATTTTTTCCTCTGCTAATACAGGAATAGATATCAACACTGGCTCTCCATTAAGGTAATTTGTACAATTTAATCATTTCATCATTGAAGTACATTACTGAGTAAAACAACCATTTAGTCTAGTGCAATGTTTCCCAATCTGGTCCTTGGGTACCTACGAGTAGTCCATGTTTTGCTCCCAGTAAGGGAGGTGGAAGGGAGCAAAAATGTGGACTGTCTAGCAGGGAGCTGGGAAGGAGCAGAGACATGGACCGACTGTGGGTCCGCAAGGACTGGATTGGGAAACACTGATCTAGTGCATAAGGTCAGAGCTCACATGGAATCGGTTTTCTGAGCGTCCCACTCGCGTCGCCACTGGCCAGTGGCATTGCGGTGCCGGGCCAGACGCTCCTCGTCGATCTGCTCGCGCTCCTTCTTCCAGCGGAGATATTCCGCCCGCTCCCGGCCTGTCATCGACATAGTCATGTCCAAAGAGCCCTTTGTTCCTGGCCTCCGACTCTACCGGGACAAACACACACATTCAGAAATGCAGACAGAAGAAATGTCAAGCCAGCAGAAAAATCGTTTAAAAAAGCTAATGCCTCATTCTCTTTGACAAAGCACAGGCACATGCTCCCCACAGATGGATAGATCAGCAGACTTTTGATGCTTCTCAATACGTGTACTTCACTGTACATGCGTTCTCATGTGCCCATTTTACGTTATCTTCCATTGCCGAAGACCAGTTCCAATAGTCAATAACAGAAGTACTCAAGGAGGGTAAAAATCCAAATATCTAGGATACATCAGTCGTGTCCTCGCCAAATGAGACCAATCCCATGATTCATTGCGCCCCAAGTTCATTCTTGGGAGGCGAGTTAGTAAGACTGGTCCTGCCAAGACCACACGTACGATATTTGCGTTCTTGGTAGCGAGAAACGCCCTGTGTCTCCATGACGAGGTGCACAGTGTGGTGTCCGTCACGCTCACCGTCCACTCCTTTTCCAGCTCGGGCCCGGTCTTCACGTTGTCGAAGTCCAGGCCGCCCCAGTTACGGACATGCCTGCGACTGCCCTCCTTGCGGTCGCCCTCAGGAATGGGGCCACACCGTCTGGGGTCGTCCAGGAAGTTGCGGACCGGGTTCTTCTCGCCTTCTCCCTGCGAGAACCGCCTCATGCTGAGCTTCATGTACACATCCTCAGATTCTTGCCATTTGAACAGACACTTACTCTCTGGCCTCTTTCATACTCCGCAATCTTCTCCATCTCCTCATTCACCTTCTCGATGTTCTGCCGCCTCTTCTCCTCCCATTCCTAAACAAAGTTGAAGCAGTTCCTATTTAAAAGCCCTGAAAAATTAAAACATATTGACTATAGCCCCAACAGCAGCAGAACAGTAACGCTCTCTCTAACCTTCGACTTCCGGTCTGATCCGGATCCTCCTGGAGGTCCTCCTGGAGGTCCACCTGGAGGTCCTCCTCCCCTCCCTCTTCTTCCTCCCCGGGGAGTGCGTTCTGGCCGGCCCTGACCGTCCCTGGGCTCGCCCTCTCGCGGTGAGCCATCTGTCCATGACTCCACTTTATCCTGTTTGACTTCCTGTTTGTTCTGCCGGGCCTCCTTCCGGTCTTGCCACACTCCCCCCCGTGGCCCTCCCCGGCTCAGCCTCCCCGAGCCTGGCTTCTTGGGGGAGCTCTCACCCTGGATTGCTGCTGGATCGGCCTCTTCAGGGGCCACCCCACCACGAGGAGCTCCTGGTTTCCTCTCATTGATGAAGCGCTTCTCCTATCCAAAAAAGAAAAAAAAAAAAAAAAAAAAACACACACGATCAAGATCTTCCCTTTTCAATTACTCAGCATCACTGTGTTCTAGAAAGTGTGGCGTGATTCTATCTATGGATCTTAAACTACATTCCTATGACACAAATCAGATAGAAGCCCTGTAATAAACTGCAATAAAAACAGACTGTGGAAGTTAGCAATGAGGCTGCTCCTACAGGGTTTCCTTAAAGTTCTGGGGGTGTATGACCTCTGGAGACCCCCTGAGGGATGTCCTCTCACAGCAGCGAACACCAGCTGGCCCAGAAGTATCACAACGGGCTTTGATTAAATGGCTACAGGCTGCCCCGCCAGGCCACGGGAGAGTGATTAAAAAACCTGCTGCCTACTAGAGACCCTGCAGGTATTTCTGAGTACTTGGCGATGCTCTGGGTGGGTTCTGTCCACGGTGAGACTTCGCACACCATAAGCTGATCCCCAGAACATAAAATCTAAGCGTTTCTGAAAGCTTAAAAGCTCAGTGCCTTGGCTGGACAATAAATACGAGCTAAACTTATTTCGTTCTCCATGCGACCTCTGTTAATTGCAAAACTGATATTAAAAGGAAATATGAATGGTCATACTGAAAGGAAATGGGCAGCTTCTGATGGTATGAGTTTCGGCAAGAGTCCATAGGGATCATTAGGGAGGACTGCATGTTACAGAGATGATCGAATTAGGCCCGAGCTAGGCCTATTGTTTGTCGCCATTGCCGGGGGGGTGGGGTGGGAGGGACTCTGTCACCGGCTGAAGCTCCGACACATTGACCTGAACTCACCCCAGCAGGTTTGGAGAGATCCACGGTGATGGTGAGATTCTCTTTCTCAGTCCTCCTGCGGTCGGACTCAGCCTCAAGGGATCGCGGTTTGCGGGGCGTGGTCACAGCAATCCCCTCCTGCTCTGCCTTCTTTTTGTCTTCTTCGATTTCCTACCACAAAGAGGGACAAATCAGCAGGACACTAACTCATTGTGTAGTAGATAACGGATAAAAACAAAAAGCATTGTACAAAAAGAACATCAAATGTGGAAACGTTTTTTTATCTTCATATGACGTGGTCAAAACGATTATATATTATTAGATTTCAGCAGGGTGTTTTTGGCTTATAGGACTAAACCTTAGGAAACTCAGAAATGCAAGGGAATGTGCCTGCATTGTAACAATCCAGCACACATACAGCTGCAAGCTGACAGAGAGCATCATGCACCAAAACACTGATCCCTGACTCATGGTATTTATAAATCCAGAAAGACTGGGGGAAATGGTAAAATGCAAATAAGAACAGCGGTGATTTGCAACTCTTTGACATACACAAAAATAAAAGAAAAGTAATGCGCTACTTTATCAACAATTTTAAAAAAAAATATGCACACATTCTGAATTCGGTGCCTACAATACATTTCAGAAAAGGTGGGACAGGAGGGGTAAAAATCGCAGGCAATCACATTTGGTTTCTGACTTTGTCCTTGTTCTTAATTTGCTGGATTATTTAATCACAATTTAGTCAGTTTTGTCAAGCCTTGACCCATGCTTGCTTGTAACTGACAGCAATTTCATACCCAAGTATGACAGCATCACCTACACAACATTTTCCTCTCAGCCTTATGTTGCCCTCTGCCAACTTTTTCGAAACATGTTGCTGGCAAAAAATTAGGAATAAATGCATATTTATTAAATAAGTGTCCAGTGATAAGGAGAACTCTCAAACATTAAAATTTTTACTCTGCAAATTTTAATACGGATCGAAGACAACTTAATAATCATGAGCGTTTCTCTTTACATTTTGCAATCTACCCAAACCTTTTTGAACTGGGGTTTGTAAATGACAGAAGGATGTGTAATGATAGATTCTACTCATATTTATAATGATTTATTACTGCTTACCTGATATCGACGAACAAGAGCCTCATTTTTCTTTCGAAGAGCCTCAATCCGACGGTCAAGCTCTGCATCTTTCTCTTCTTTTGTCTTCAGATCAACTGCTGTCGACTAGACAGCAAAGAAAATCATGAAAGAACAGAACATGACAACCAAAGCAATGCAAGAACTCAAAGCATTAAAAGCACTCTTTTAGCCAGGCATATCAGTGAACAGCTAAAACAACCATCTCCTGTGCATCTATGCATGTCATGATACAGTACAGCAGTGCAGTTTGTAACAATTTAACTGGGTAACACCAATCAGCTGCAGAGGCTACAGTACAATCATGTGATCAACCACAAGACCGTCAAACCTGTTTTCCTACATTACCGATTCTGAAACACGGATCCAATCTTAACACCTAAACAACAACCTAGATGAACAAAACGCTGTGGACTCACCATGGCTGCATGCACCGCGTTGTTTTACAGGTGGCAGACAGGAATACTGCCACTTGAGTTTGCGGTTTCCACCCCTACGCAAGAAAAACAAACACCTTTGAAGATACCCAACACCACAGTTGACGATTATCCAGTCACCGGTGACGACCAGATTATTTTAATATGGCGCATTTACTCTCAGATGGTTTGTGTGGTAACCATAACATACACACACGAACAGAATTTCAGAAGAAATCAGTATGTAAAGGAGATAATTACTGAAGAGACCCTATAAAGAGGCAAATAAACAGAATTTAATATGCAACGACTAGTTGTTAACTGCATAATTAGGAGTGTACGAACACGCATAAATCAATAACGTATTAGCGCATGCCATCGCCCCCCTCACCTCTCTTTAATCCTTCTTAACTCAAATAGCCAGGTCAGTTTAATTTTATCATTAAAATACTTGACACTGAGCGACAATAACCTAGAACTTATTCTCAGCCAAATATAAATACTGTGCCAGATAGCTATAGTACATGAACCTGTTTCGTACCGTTTGATACAAACGACTGCACCCTTAAAAACGGGGTCGGGTAAGCTATGCCTCAGCTGGTGGCCGAAGACAACAAGAGTTCAATATTGGCATTTTACGTTTATTTAATATTCTTACCTACCTTTATTTTGTACGAATTATTTTATTTACAGGCCCCCGGTATGTGCAGTTTCTGTCCTGGCAAAATCATGTCCTCGCATCCATTTCCGGTAAAATGAACTACAACTTCCGGCCAAATAATGAGCCGGGGCGCGTGTTAAAGGGATCCAAGGCGGCACGGGACGATATGCGCGCGCCGACAAAAAATGCGATAGTGACAGTTCATTTATCACCCTCAGTCGTACCAATGGGCAACCTGGAAGAGACTATAAAAGCGACTGTGTGCAAACGGGTGGGGTGTGTTGTAAATCAGCCACTAACTGATGGGGTGAAGGAAGAAAACGCAAATAGGAATTTAAAATTATACTCCAATGTTCACGTTGCCCCGAAGAGCTTTTTGAACAGCCAAACTATTTTATCGGTTTAAAGCATACAGCGTGCATCTATCTAATGCAGTTTACACTACAAATGAAGTGTATATGTCAAGCTTTGGAATTTCCATTTTTCCACAATGTATAACTATTTGTTAACCCAGAATGTATGCGAAACTTATCGGTCACTTAACTGGTCCGAGATGGGTTTTACTGCTACGAGACTCTAAAAACTGAACAAAATTCGATTTTGTTGCTTCAAGGACAATAATAATAATAAAACGGCACTGGTATACATACTTGTTCGTATTCACTAATTCACTAAGTTCGTATTTCAACAGTCAAAAACTCATTTAAAACATATATATATACGTAATATATACGTAATTAAAGAACTGCAAAAAATGTAAAGGGGAAATGTATGACAATTCTTATATTACCCACAAGGGGGAGCTTTAATACAGTGAATTAAGTTGATGATTTTAGTATACTTCTTAAAATCTGGAATTCTGTTTATAATGTACCAACACCGTTAAAACGTTTAACCCTTACTATCATACTATAAGCTGCTATACATACAGTTCCGTAAAATGTAAGTGTGTCGCTTCCGTAAGAGCGGCACACTTACATATATATAAATTTCTATCACGGGTAATTTATTCTCGTTTTAATTTAATTAAAACTACGAAAGTTCGTGTAATGAATGTAAGTGTTAGATTGGAGAATGGTGCTCTGGTGTGTATCACAGATTTGATAACCTCAGTGTTCAAAGAGGAACTGACCACGCTCCCTTCTATATGACGGTGCGCTCTAAAAATAGAAACGGTGTTGTAATCACGAGAGATATATTTTTAGAGAAATGACGTGTTCGATAAAACGAAAAACTTTCCGAAAGTACGTGAGCGGTCGCGCTCTTATTGGGTTCATGCAAATATTTAGAGGACACCGCAATGCCAGCGCATAATCGCCCATAAAGACGGGTTAAATTTCATAAGAGCGGTGCAATGTGCACGTTTGTGACGGAAGTTTTCTCTGTAACCTGCGACATCACACACTACACACACGTGATAAGATTGTGTCAATCCCGTGTTAACCTAATCAGTACGTACGTCAAAGGACTAATCCTTAAAGTCAGCTACTTTGATAAATTGTTAGTGGCTTGTGTAAAGGTAATCCTAAATGACACGGTTGTTAATATACACTAGTGGCCAAAATTGTGGAAACACTCGCAATTTTTATAGATTGCAGAACTTTATTCCAGTTACTCCAGTTACTTGTTTAATCATCCACTTGTATGATATTTGTAAACATTATTTGATTGTTTATATACATTACCGCCGTATTTAAAGCATAATGCCAAAAATGTTAGGTGTTTCCACAATTCCGTCCACTAGTGCAGAATCCATAAAATAACAAATGGTCTGATATCTTTATGAAGAGAACATTGTTATACTGGAAAAAACGGGCCATCAAGCATTCAGTGAAAATGCAGTCAGGTAAAAGAAATCATAATAATCATAATGAATTTACTATTTGATACTTTAATGTTCATCCTAATGCAAGAACATAATCAACCCATTCATCAACATAAATTAATATATAAGCGGGAGCGAATCTAATTAGGGGCTTGACATTGCTGGTGGACGACACAGGCTGACGCTGACGGTAAATGACAGAAGGACCCCCCCGTGCTGACGAGCGGCCTCTCGTAGACTCTCCTTGCTTTGCAGTGTCATCATGGGGAGCGAGAAGGAGCGCGCCGCCGTGCCGGAGCAGCCAATGGCGGCGCCCCTGCCGCGCCAGCCGCAGCGCTGTTTCCGGGCAGAAGAAACGGGCGAAAGAAAAACAATCTACTCCGGGTGCGACTCTCTATCTGCGTCCGCGTTCCCTTTTCCTGCACGTCGGGTTCGCGCTTTAGTGACAGTACTGCGCGTATCAGTCAAATATAGAACTAGTGCTTATTTTAAAATAGTCTATGACATTTTGAGGCCCTTAATGGCAATGAAAAAGCTTTCTTCTAAAAAGAAACTTGGTTGAATTAAGTAAAAAAATAAAGTCCGTGTTTTTGTAAACGTTAAATTACTGAAGTACTGTATGTGTGTGAGCATAGAAATACTGGGACTGTGGAAAAAAAACCTTGTGGTATTATGGTCTTATGAGGGCATTCTGGTAGCCAGTTTCCACCACTTGTAGCTAAGCGAAACACTGGCAGCCTGATAGATCTGTTCCCCTGCTCATTAGGCCATGCAACCTGACCCCAGGCAAAACCTAGTTCATGGAATCAATTACAGACCTTTTGATACGAGGTGATTACTTTTTGCTGAATTCCGTTACAGGATGACATGTGTCTATCACCTCACCGTTCGATAATCATCTATGATCTAGTCTGACACTAAACTAGGCAGTGTAAGGTTTCACTTTTGTCACAGTTACCTCTCTAGTTGTGTAAACACAGGCATAGGGATGACCTAATTGTTGTGACAGCCCAAGCAACCAAGTCAGGCTCATTTACATGACAGCCGGTGCTCTGTTCCTATCCAGGTGACCCTTACTGACCCTAAGTGATCCTTTCTTACTTCCTCCCTTGGTTCCTTCATTCTTTCTTTTCTTGCTTCCTAACTGCCAGAACACATTATTTTAACTGAACTAAAAAAAACATTCTCAAAGCTAACACTGTTTTTTGCTCTTTAAATCTAACACAATCTAATATTTTAATGAGTACATTGCTTTTCTAGTTATGTTTGTAAAGTAAGATGCTATGTTGACTTAGGAGCTGTTTTCCAGCACCAGGATATTGAAATAAGATGTACCTGAGCAGCCAGTCTGTAGAGGGAAACCAGGAAGAGAGGAATTTCAAAACTGAGAGGAGACAAGTGATATGTGACCTTATGGATGATCTGAAGTGGCTTAATAGCAAAGAAAGGCAATTATAATATGGGCTAGTTGTTGGGTAGAGAGCGTGGGTGTCATTAGATCTGATTATTTGGAGCTATACTTCTGAGTATTTTAAGCTGAGCCCCGAGTATTTTAGCTCAGATGCCAATCTTCCTTCAAAAACAAAAAAAGTCAAGCCCCAGGTGAACTTGACTTAGCCTCTGATTTTTTCAGTAGCTAGAAAGTCCCCCGGTGGAGAGTTTTGTTGTGCAGTAAATCCGCAGGATTGAGTCACAGACGTTGTGGCTTTGCACTTACACTCACCTAAAGGATTATTAGGAACACCTGTTCAATTTCTCATTAATGCAATTATCTAATCAACCAATCACATG
>JAODJW010000036.1:8060260-8078601 GCA_026777045.1 Hyperopisus bebe | reverse complement strand
GCCAACATTTCTAAAGAATGCTTTCAGCACCTTGTTGAATCAATGCCACGTAGAATTAAGGCAGTTCTGAAGGTGAACACCGTATTAGTATGGTGTTCCTAATAATCCCTTAGGTGAGTGTATGTCAGACAAAAACTATGTACAGTTACAAACTATGGAGCTCTCAGGAACGACAAGCTAGAGAATGTGTATTGTTCACCAAAGCAGGTTATTTTAAAAGGAAACTTAAAATGTTTCCTTCTGGTAAGTGATGCAACGATCACTACACACAAAAGAACACATACCAGTTTAAAAACTCTTTCTGTGTTCAAATCACATGTCACTAAAGTGACTTTTAGTAATCGAGTCACAACAAAAATCTTGCGATGGCGTCTACACCTGCAGTTTAGTGCTACCTAGATGCGTTTATAATGAGGGGAAGTAATCTGTGAATGACTTCACTTTTTAAGAAGTGAGTTGTACGTGAGACTTGTGATTTTAAGTGTTGTGTTAGCTATGGAGGAAGCAGAAGTGAGTGGAATAGTGGCTTATACATCCTAGGTTTCAATCTTGCCTTTAAATGTTTCTCTCTGTTTACACAAGTTACCTCCCAGTGTCCACACCAATGTCGCTAGGCTAACTGGCACCTCTAAGTTGCCCATAGTGTGTGTATGAGTTTATACATATTAAATTGTAGGGGTATATTTTTTCAGTCCCCACAAGGGAAAACTAAATTTTATAAAAATCATTGCTGCAATCAAAAATCTAAAATAGCCAAGTCTTGTATTTTGTTTGGCTACTTGTGGTTAAGGTTAGGGCTGGGTAGGGATTAAGGTAGTCATAGTTTGATTAGAGTTTTGACCATAGAAATGAATGGATGGGGTTCACAAAGATATGAATACAGACATGCATGCATCTGTGTTTGTGTATGTGTGTGTTTGTGTATAAGGGTGCACGTGTGACAGCAAAATATTTTTTTCGTGATATATTTTTCATTTCAATCCATTTTGATAACTATTATATATACACTAACGGCAAAATTGTGTAAATACTTCCAGTTTTGGAGATTGTAGAACTTTTTTCCAGTTACTTATTTAATCGTCCAATGTATTGCATATTCTTTGATTGTTTATAAATATCATGGCCAATATTCGTGTAGTAATTCTTAAAACATACCATCCAGAGCACCCTGGTGTGGCTGGAATAGGCTCAGGATAAGCAGGTGGAAGACAGATTGATGGATTATTTAACTATGGTGATAAACATGAGTGACAAATTACTGATTAGTCTGTAGACAGTGGAATGAAGTAAGAAACACGTAAAAGAATTTTCAAATTATGTTTGGGAAGACGATATGGGCAAGGCAGAGAACAACGTAGATATAAAGTGATTGTTGATTATCCTCCATAAAAGAGGTGGCTCTGGTAGTCAGGACTCTAAAATTTGCTTAAAGTTAGTCATTTACTCAAATTTTCTTAAAATGGCTGGCAGAGGGATGATACTGTAGGGCCCTTGAGCAAGGCCCTTAGCCCCAGTTGTGCTACGGCAGGGGTGCCCAATCTTATCCGCAAAGGGCCGCTGTGTGTGCGGGTTCTCGCTGCAACTCCCTAATTATATTACTAATTAGAGGACTGATTGGCTGAAGAGTCCTCACACCTGGGTTTGAACAGCTGACCTACAGGTTATCCCAGAAACCTGCACACACACCGGCACTCTGCGGATACGATTGGGCACCCCTGCTTTTGGGAATCTCGGTACAATATAATGATTTTTTTTCCCTTCTTCGTGGATTACAGAACACTAAAATCTTAGCTGAAGTGAAGGAAACACTGAATATTTAAATGATTTTCTAGAACCGATACCAGGACTCTTCAAATCTGGCCCACGATTCCAGATCCAGGCCTTGTTTTCAGTTCTCCCAGGTAGTTAGTTTAATAATTACTGGCTCTGATTGGCCACAGAGGCTTCATATCTGGCTGATATGTAAAGGAAAGCTGGAAAATCAGCAGGGCTCAGCATTGTGAGGACCGTGATTTGAATACGCCTAACCTGTACAGTCAGGCTGGCAAAAAGCATCAACTTCCTGGGTGGCATGTGCTTTGTAGTTGAGTAAAGTGTGTCACTCATTAGCTTGAATCTATTACACGGTCATGTGTCTATTCAGAGATGAACCATGTCTTGATAAAAATTGTTTTCATATCCTTTCTTCCAAACCTTACATGATTTCTTGTGATAATGTAGCTTGTTTTTTCCACATTTTCTAACGGTGAATCAATCAAAGCACAGTTACGATAAAGATTAAATTATTTGGTTATAATTTTTAGTAGGGATAATTTGTATAAGACAAAGCAGAATTTATCACTACAGGGACTGAATATGATATTAATAGATGCAGTCAGTGCACAAAGAATAAAAGTATCTTTAATTAGGCAACTAGTTCTGTCTGCTTTGATAAAGATAAAGAATAATAATTCTGACCTAAATCAAAACAATCAAATAAAGAAACTTAGTCTAAGTGTGTTTGTTCTCTTGTATCTGTTTTGCGTCATCTTCCATTGCTGAAGACCAGTTCCAATACTAAGTACAGAAGTTCATGAGGATGGTAAAAATCGCTAGATGTCCTTCATGCCTCGCCTCGCAATATCAAAGATACATCAGTTGCATCCTCATCAAACAACACCAATCCCATGATTCATTGCATCCCAAGTTTGTTCCTGGGAGGCAAGTTAGCAAGACCAGTCTTACCAAGACCACAAGTATGATCTTTGCATTCTTGGTATTGAGAAACACCCCAAATGCCTTTGGGACAATCGCAAAGGAGGGGCAAATGCAAAGCTGTGATATAAAGATTAACTATGGCAGTGTTACTATCACATATTCAGGTAGGAAAAATATTTCAGTCATGGTGGTTGCAATGTAAAATGCATGTTGAGATTATTTTATCTTAAACCTCATCATAAAAGAAGAATCTCAAATGACAATGTTCAGGTGAAACTGACGTATGTGTATTTAAATATTTATTAAATTACAGAGTACTGCTGATGACCAGTTAGCCATGGCAGCTCCAGACTGACTTTTTTGTCGTGTCATTGTATCATTCTGATTGTGCTTCCAATCTGGTTACTGCAGGATTATTAGTCCCAAAATCAGGCACTTAAATTTCAGTAGAAATACCCATCTGTATAAAGGTGTAAAAACTGTCATGTAAAAATACCAACATTTAAAAATACCTACAACTGTGTTTGCTTCCCTCAACCTGAAACGGGAAAACATATTACACTGCTTTGGATAGAAATACTAGCTTCTTTCAAAATATTGTTTTATGCGCAAGATTAATCAGGTTACTGAAATTCTGACTATCCATTCAGTCAGCCAGCCGTCTTTAAACTATTTGTAAATAGGTTTTGGGGATTTCCTACTAGCTCTCGTTAAAATATCAAGACTCACTTTTTAGGTCTGCATAGCTTGAGGGGTGATGTCAGAGGACATTTTCGCTTTTACACATTACACAATTTTTATATAGTACACAGATAATACAATATAATACAAAAACAATACAATATACAGACAATACAGCACAATAAGCAGAAAAGTAGATCATCTGTTCACATCTTCTAGATCAAATACAGTATCTATCCTGAAATACAACATATAGAATTTTAAATGTAAATTCATTCCATATCAATAATAAAAATACATTTATAGAAGGAAAACTATAACAAACTCATTCGACCAAGATATGCTGATTAAGTAAATGACTTGGTAATGAAGAAAAAGGTTTGGTGAATAATTATAAATGTGTTACGATACACCAGTGACATTAAGGAAGGGTGATGCCTGGGCTATTTTTAGCAAGTGAGCCTCGGTGATTAAGACACGTCAGCTTACAGATAGTTGTGAATCATTATACGGTTAATGAATCATTTCACCTTGTTCTCAAAAGAGAATGGAACCTGTCCAAAGAATTATGCCTCGTGTGTGGTAGTCCATTGATTTGATGGCCATGACACTGATGTTATCTACACCATGACATTCTCAGCTGGTATATTTGAACGCTACAGAAATATTATGGGATGTCACAAGTCTGTTGTTCACTGCCACCAGTCAGGCGTGAGCTGGTTTTGGTTTCTTATGGGACAGTACTGCATAACTTGTGCAGAATTTTGATTTGAGTTATAGCAACATAAAACATAAAAACACAAAATGCATTTTTCTAAATGTTGATTATAGGATAAGAATTCTCCATGTTAGTACAAGGTTACAGTGCTTATCCAGTAGAGGTTTAGAATAAGTGTGGAATCCATCCCAAGAAGCATCGGGCACAAGGCATGCATGTCCTCAGTAGATTTCCTGGGCAAGGCAGCCTGGTGGTGAGGTTGTTAGCAATGTTGCTTCATACCTCTGGGATTAGGGTTCAAGTCTCTGCTACAGCACTGTGTGTGGAGTGTGCATGTTCTTTCTATCTGGTCATGGGGCCTCTGGGTATTCTGTTTCCCCACCACGGGTGTGAGTGACTGGTGTGTGAGCATACCCTACAATGGGCTGATGTACTATCCTGGGTCATACCCTCCCTCGTGTCCATAGCTTCTGGGACCGGCTCCAGATCCAAATGACCCTGAATAGGACAAGTGAGTATAGAACATGGATGGATGGGTTTTCAGGACATACATAGAAAGCCCTGAGCCAACATGGCGTAGTGCTGCACACTCAAACCGACTGATTATACAGTATTTACAGTAGTTTGTATTAAATCATAATGACAATGATCCCCAAAGCTTTTAAAAATGCTTATGATACTACAACTCGTAGGTAGGCGAAGAACAGAAAAAAATAACTCATTTTGCTTGGGGAATGTAACATTTTATTCAGTTTAAATGACGTTAAAGAGGTTTTTTTTGAATAATCATTAAGACGCTGGGCCATTTTCTGCTGTGCTGCACTTTAGGGCAAAGAGCCAGCGGAGATGCATTTTATTTGTGACGGTGGACAAGATCCCGATGAAAACAAGGCATTGTTAGTTGGTTAGCTGAGAAGAATCACGTGTGAGTACCATGGGAACAGCCAGCCCCATTGCCGCGGCTCATTCCCCAACACCCGTCTTTTGGCTGGCGGCCACAGAGAGTATGCCTACCGAGCACAGTAATGAGGTAATTGACTGCTCAAACACATGCCTCTTGAGCGGCTACTTAGTAAATAAACCTGAAAGTAGAGCCTGTCACGTTCTATAAGATCATCCTCTCACTTTCTGATCAAGTGACCTCATGCTATCATTAAGTATTTTATCTTCCAGGCTTCATCTTACAACATAAATAAACCGCAATCTTCCTGTATCAAAACTGCGGAGGGGAAAAAAAGAAGCAATCGGAAAAGGAAGTTTGAGGTTAATGACTGGCCCCAGAAATGTTGGTTGCAAATTTGATGCTGATCTTAAAAACCAGTTCATGTTTTCAATAAATGAAGTTTATATATATATATATATAATTGTTTTGAAGTTCATGTTAAGGAAAGGAAAATGTGGGGAGATATTAATAAATCTTATACGATATATATTTATCTCACCGAAAAGAAGTTGTAATTTTGTGTCCCACAATTCATTTCTGTTTTGAAACTTGAACATATACCACGTAAAATAGATTCCAGTTTAATGTTCATTATCTTAGTGTAAATCTACTAGGTACGCATCGGTTGTAATCATGTGATTTGATGTCAGTAAAACATGAGTTTTTTTTTGCTATGGGAAACTTCTATATCTTTCTTTCGAAGACACAATCATTACCAGGCTTCCAGTACTTATGTGCCATGATAAGACGGCATGTGCTCTGTTTTTCTGTGGTGCTATTCAGCCAAAAAAGAGCGCTCAACCACCACCACGCCCTTCTGCGGAGCGTCACTCTGCCGATTGTTTGCTGTGGCCTGCCTTTCACCACTTTCCCATTATTTAACCAGAAAAGGCAGCTGTGTACTCTACACCACCTAAGTCCCTTATGATAGTGGCTGCCGAGCAGAAAATTAGTTAGTAGCAAAGAAACCCCATTCGGGAGCAGTAGGAGAAAATAACATAGGCAGTGGTTTCTTTCAGGAGCAGAAGACTGTAGGTGGAGGGCTGGCCATGGATGATGTCATCGTGACAATTTAAGTGGGGGTCAAAGCTAAGCATTTGTAGGAGCCCTGCTGTCTGCACATTGGCTACACATATCTAGTCTACAAACCAGAAGCCTATACTACGAAGCGAGGTTACTAGCTTATTGGGGTAACTTGTCGGATTTAAGGTACCACAATTTAAATGGACTTCATATTCGTTCACTTACATTTTTCCTGGACTACCTTAAATCCGACAAGTTACCCTGATAAGCCAGTAACCCCGCTTCGTAGAACAGGCCCCTGGTCTTCTGTTGCTATCGCTCACTCGTGGCTCCTCTAGGCACACCTGACCTCAAGATTAACTGTTCTACAATTTCCCAGAGGAATGGTGCCAAAACCTGGTCACGGAGATCTGTTGTGTATCTTGGCGTTTGTATACAGCAATTATTTAATGGTTTAGGGCTCACTTAACCCTTTTGATTGCTGTGGGTACCAACAACAACTGATGGATAATTCTAGCCAAGAAAAAAAAAACAAACAACAATGAAAATCCTTGCCAAAAAACAACAGGAAGAAGATCTTCTTGGATCAGTCAAATTTCATGGGTAATTTACAAATGCTAATTAGCTTAACTGCATGCTTGTGAAATGGACAAGAGAAGTGAAGCCCTCAGAGCAAACCCCCAACGGCATGTGGAGGAGATGCAAAGCAGAGATGCAACTCGAATCACCAACCCTGCAGTTATGGTGCAACAATGCTGCCCACTGAGCCATCACACCACCCATATAGGAAAATACATGTGATATATAAATATTTTTTCCATTTACGAGTAAACTCATAGCACTATGGGAAATGTGCTTTTTGACATAATGGATATACGCCCATTGATGATGCACATTCCGTGTAATATAAAAATGCACTGTTTTTCTAAGCAGAAACTGTTTTTGCTGTAAACTTGATGTATATATGTTTGGGAACATTCACGGCATAGTGATATAGTGGATAGAATGGTTACCTACCACCTCTAGAGACCAGTGTATGAAGATTGCATGTTTTTCCCCAGGCCGTTGTGGGGTTCCCTCTAAGGTCCTCCAGTTTCCCCTCACAGTCCGAAGACCAGTTGAGATGAACTGGAGTTGTTGTTTTGTGCTGGGTGTGCCTGTGTCCTGCCAAGAGGCGGCGCCCCCTCAGTCCACCTACACTGCATATCTCTGGAACGTGAGGAGAAAAACCTAGAACAGTATTTCCCAGTCTGGTCCTCAGGGTCCCCCAGAGAGTCCACCTGCTGGGAGCTGGGAGGGAGCAAAAATGTGGATCGGCTGGGCGTCCGATAGGACCGGGTTGGAATACACTGACCTAGAGGAAACCTATACAGATAGGAGGAAAGTCAATACACAAAGTGCTGGGCACAGGTTTTGAGTACAAAACCTTGATAGGGCCCTCTATGGCCAAAAGCATGTGGACACCAGCTTAACCAACATCTCATTCCAATACCAAGGGTATTAATATGAAGTTGGTCGGCCTATTGCTCCTTGAATTGCCTCTACTCTTCTGGGAAGGCTTTCCTTTAGATGCTGAAACTTTACTGGTGGGATTTGCTGCTGGTGAGTATTGATGTTGGGTCATCAGGGGTCTTTCTGTGGACTTGTGTGGCCTACCACCACACAACTGAACTTGCTCCCACACGTTGCGATCTGTACAATTGCTTCACTTGCAGATGACAGCTCTAGCAGAGCAGAAATGGGGCAAACTGGCTTGTCGGAAAGATGGAACCCTATGATGGTGTGGAGTGGACAGTCCATGAACCTCTTTCGTATAACTTCCCAATCTGCTGCTGAAGTTCATTCCAGGAGATTGTGTGACTGTATGCTTAATTATACACCGGTGGTAGGAATGGGTGTGAGTTCATTAGGAAATTCCCCTAAGGGGTGTCCACATACTTTTACCCAGATAGGTACGAAATCAAAGTAACCAAAGTACAACCCGAGTACACTACCTAATAATGCGTACATAATAGTTTGGTATAACAAGGTAAATTCCATATTATTATACATCATAAACATTATACATCATATACATCACAAATACACAAAAAAATGCTTTTCAACTGTACAAACAATCCAGAAATGCCATGATGTGTCACATAAGAACTGCTCAGATACAACTGATTTGGTCTTCAGGCCAAAATAAAAAATACCTTCTGCTAGAGGGCCCCCGGCCTAGAGATGGGCACCACTGCAAGTGTTAGGAAATTAGGAGAGAGAAAGGATAATAGGTGTAGACGGCCTGTTCGTAACACTGAGCAGTGCCTTGTCAAGAAAGCAGGCGTTATGTTATACGGCCCTTTGTGTTTTCACTTGTTGAGTGCGCAAACAATGCAGGGCACACTTCATGTCACATGACCAATGGGTGACATCACCACTGGCTGGTCCCATGTAGCTGGATTTGGTGACTGCTCTGACTGAAAGCCGTACCACCAGCACATTACTGAGCAGTTCTCAGGTGTGCTCAGGTGAAATTACAGTGTTGAATCCGGGCGTTGCTCTATTTTTTTTTTTTTTTTTTAATAATCAGGCTCAAACATTTAAAAAACACATTTACCATTTTTAACTAAACAAGTATAATTAATGTGTCAAACATATACATAATTAAAAAGGGACATTCTCTGTAATTTAATTTATTGGTTTGGGTTGTCATATATTACAGAATAACAACACCATGGGCTACGCGCAGTTCAGTGAAACCTTCATAGTGACTAGTCAGAGTGTGTATGCCATTTTATAGGTAGGCCAACACGATCAGATACTCGCCCAGGCATGTACACGAGCGGGGATTTCCCACTTAAATGGAAGACATCGCCAATTGTCCAGGGTTTCCTCGATAAGCTGTCACTTCCATCTGATTAGGCAGGGAAACAAAAGCCGCAAAACAAGAGACATCTGTGACCACAACAGAGAGAGAGTCACGTGCTGCAATGCAAAGGTCAATCAGACACCAAACAATTCGCAGTGGCAAAATTAATAACTAGCACTTGCAACTGAATTGCATTAAACTAAACCTAGATGCATTACAATGCCATGTATGTGTATAGAAAGTTTACTATAATAACCGATAACGTAGGTTCTTGCAGATTTGGTAACTCCTAAATTTTGTCAGATGTAATAGTGTTCTGTCACCAGACAGATGTTAAATAAAAGATTAATCATAGTGTGTGTGTGTCGAAATTCAGAATATGTATAAGTATACCCGTTTAAGTAATAAAATGATAATTAATTATATAACGTCACATACACAAGGAAATTAAACACATAGGCTAACTTACAACTGGTATATATAAAATATGCCTTTCATATGGGTTTTTGTGGCTGGAAATCAATGACTTTTTAAAAACAACCTATACGTCAAACACAAAAACTTATAATACGAGTAACTTTTTACAGGAACAACACCGAAGGGCAGCAGGCAATTTGATGCATGTGCTGCACTGACGAATAACTTTTCATCAATGCAACATCTTATTAGTGTCAGTGCAAACGTGCCTTTTTCACGCTTAGTTACCAATGCATTAACCGCTGACACTAATACGTATTTCGCATTGTCGTTAAAGTGTAGGGTAATGCGGGGCGATCGTTGACATGTTAGGATTAATATTAGGCAGAAACACTCGCAGTAGCGTAAGAGCTGATGTTTACACACCAGGCTGCGCTGCACCGCGGGTTCCAAGAGTAAGTAATATCGGGGGAGGAGGAAGGGCGCAGTGTGGGAGCGCAGCCCTCCCGTCTGGCGGACAGTTGGAGCGCAGGGTCGCCCCGTCGTCACTCGCCGAAGTGCATGTCAGGACTTGTTGTCAGACAGGAGGAGGGCGTGGCGTACGGCTCCCAGCCGCGGGAGTGAAAGCTGAGCAGGGCGCAAGTGTGCTGCATTCTTCTTTGTAATCTGCTGCAGGATCGCACACTTCTGTGACTCTGGAGAAAAACTAGCGTTTTTTCTCTCTCTCTTCCCCTCCCTCCGTGTTCAGCGTTTTATGCGAGCGCTCATGACATCATTTGCTTTGGCCGCTGCCATATTTTTACAGTAACAATAAGTTGGCGGGATGACACGCGGGCAGGCTTTCGGCGAGCGAGGGCACTGAGCCTGCGACGAGGCGTCTTCTGATGACAAATAGGAACCGACATCGCTTGAGCATTTACTGCCAGCCGGTGATTACGAAGCGACAAGAAAGTCAAGTAAGTGCAAGCTTGAAATTGTCACGGCCAGCAATTGTATTATAATGCATCTGGAAGCAATCAATCGCCAACAATGTCAATTTCACTTTTGGCACTTATCTAATAAGTCAACTAACTGTAGTAGCTCTGCATTCATTTTGTACTGTTCAATGCCTTGTCCGATCTTATTCTGAGTTTGCTTGCTCTGACATAATGAATCACTTGTGCTGGAGCCGTCCGGCGTCGAGTGTACTCTCTCTTTATTGATTTGGCTCATACCGAGTGCAGGTTGTGTTCGATGGGACTCGGAGACGCTGCTGGTCTCTTCTCATAACTACGTCAAATTGCATTTTCATTGTCGGAAGCCGTATCATTAGTTTGAATTACAGAGCTCGCAGGCTTCGACATTCAGCCCGGCTGAATGACCACAGAAGTGTCACGGCGTAAATACGGTTTTCATACCTTTGAATAAGATACCTTTGATTCGTTTTTGGGGCATAAACCTTATCATGTGTTTATAGTTTCATATTTATGAAATCGATTTAGTTTATTGCCTGTTACTTGTCTTATGCTGTGTATGATGAGTCTTGATTACGTAGGCGATACTATTGATCGTTCGATTCTAAGGCCGTTTAGTGCATTTCAGTTTTGATACTAATACATTTCTTTATAGCAGAGTATATTTTATAACTTGCGGTATTTTTGTGACATTTTCTAACGTGGAAACCATTGCAGTAGTAGCACGGTGCGTTTAACCCCATTAAGAGTCGAAACCACACGTTAGAAGGTCATTATAATCCGCAAACTTGACAAAAGCGTTAGCCATTGTCGTGGGCAAGACAACAGACCATTTTTTTGTGGTTTGCACAAGTTCCGACGTATGAAAAAAACATCACGATTTTTTTTTAGGATTCAAGGGTACCGCAATCTTCTGCACCTCCAAAGAACAGAGTGTTACTAAATTTCCAGCCTCAAAGATTTTCCATAACGCGTTAAAAATTACATTAACTTAATTTTACAGTAATGTGTAGTGTTTTTCCTAGTTTTTAAAACATATTTATGCAAAAGGAATAAATAGCTGCAGTTTACCGGTTTTATCAGAGTTAAAATGAGAAGTAGGCATTCCGTCTGTGAAGCTTGTTATTGTGTTTCCTGGTTAAACGTCTGCGTGCGAGGCGCTTCACTTCTGCTACCGATTTGTTTACAAACAGTTCGCAGCACACGAGGGCGCCCTTTGCCGCCATCTAGCGGCCAATGAGAATATAACACGCTGGATCAAACTCATATCGACCTACCCACCCCCTTTATCATAGTCAGGGTCACGGGGGGAGCAGCCGGGGGGAGGGAACCTAGAGTCCATCCCAGGCAGCATAGGGCACAAGGCTGGGGTTCACGCTGGATGGGACGCTAGTTCATCGCAAAACACCCTGGAATTATGAGGCAACAATGCTATTCACTGAGCTATCGTGCCACCTGATAAATGAAATGTTATTTAAAATTTTTAAAATTTTCATTAATATTCAATAATGTGCCCCCTTGATAACTAATAAAATAATGAATAACAAAATAAATCGTTCCTTCATATTTTAAAACGCAGAGGAAAGCAATTAGCTTAAGCTGGATATTCCTGTTGAGATTGTTTATATATGCTGAGCAGTAGTTACAATATAAAATAGATACTAAAATTCACCTTCGCTTAGGTACAGCCAAAAAACGCCACGTTCCTTCGGCGTACGTCAGGCGGAGACACGTCGCAACTCTTTCCCTGCGTCACATTTAATTCTGTCTCGCATTATAAAATGTGCACCTGGTCAGATTTACGGAGGAAGTTCCTGTATGCATGGTTGAGTGTGCATTGATATTTACAGCGTATATCTGCTTTCTCTGCAGTCTAAACCTGGTATGGCTCGGGCCCAGACCAACGGAGGCAGAGACGACAGTCAGCAGGGGGGCCCTCAGAGCTGCCGCATGGAGGCTCTGCAGCCGGAGGCCTGGCTCACATGCAACCTCCACAGCCTGCAGCCAGGCCGCCGACCTTGCTGCCAATGGCGCGTCAGGACCACCCCCTCCACCCCCGCACCGGTTTGTCCACCCCAGGGACCTATGGCCAGTATGTCCCCCTCAGACATCACAGACAGCGTAATCCCTCAGAGGGCAGGTAAGGCGCTTGTCCATGGGGTATTAGATCAGTATATTGAGGGGGAAAATTGGGTGTGAGAAAATGCATGATTGGGCATTGAGAGTAGAGAGTTGGACTAACGTGTCAGATTCAGAACCAATAGGATTTCATTTTGCAGGATTAAATGTAAAATAGTTTACTGGATAAGCCACAAGGCTTCACATCACAGCTTTTGAATATGTTGCTGCAGTAGCCTGGACTACGATGCCTTATTGCCTTACAGTCCTTGGAAATTCATGCAGCGGTAGGCAGTGCAGTGTATGTAGGACAGGATTATGAAATGAAATACTGCTTAAAAAATGTCATAAAATAGGGAAAAAGGAATGCAGATTCGAATCTGCTGTGACACTCTATTCCCTGTGCTGTTTTATTCCTGCAGTTCACTACCAGCAATTTGATATATAAGCTAGCTGTGTTAGGGTTTTGAAGCAAACCTGCATAGGCCCTTATGTACATATCAAGCATAAATTTAGCTTAAAAGCTCATTTTACTACATTTGTGATCAACAAGCATGCAGAATTGCTTTGTATAGTGCTGCTTTAGATATTCAGCTATTGTGTGATATTGACTGTTAGATAAGATAAGATAAGATAAGATAAGGCTTTATTGATCCCACGCTTAACTTAAGTTGTTACAACAACCTAAAGTAGAATGGCAGTAGAAAAAGACAAACCAAAAGACACTATAACAAAATAGAAATACATAAGAAAGAAATTATGAAAAATCTGTGCATACAATTACACATATTGCACATATGACGTGGGTAGTGGCATAGATGAATGATAGATGAATGATATATATATACAGATATTGCACCACGTGCTAGTTTTTAACAGTATTATAGTGTCATGCTGTTATTTTCATGAGTTCAGCTGTTGGCAGCTTACATGTTTGTATCTGAGCATTATGGAACCTCCTTGATGAAGACAGCTGGACTGCCAACGTGTTGGCAAATAGATGCAAGAATAACATGGTATGTGGAGTGTGTAGGTGTGCATATGTGGGCTTACCAATTGACCATGGGAGGCAAAGACCGTTTGAACTGGGACTCTGATGTGCGTGTCAAGGGAAGGGGTGTGTTTGCTGTTTGGGCTGGGAGACGCCACCCCAAAGCAGTCCTTAGACAGCTGAATGAGGAATGATATGAGTGTTTACTAAGACTCTGCAGTGCCCAGAACTCAGCTTTTGCCTCCTTCTGTGGCAGCCATTGAAAAGCTATGACCTGGGCATGTCGAGACTTGTCTCTGTCTACAACATCCCATAGAGAACACATGGTTTTCTTATATGGCTGCTTTGAGATGCTCATTCTGCTCCAATTTCTTCCTTTCTTCTCTTTCATCGCTTCTCATTTACTGTTTCCTCTTTGCTACCTACCATGTTTTTACGATTCTTCCTGCTTTCTGTCTTCCTTCTACCCCTTGGTTCCCTGCCTTTGATAGCTCTTCCAAACTGATTGATCCCTCCCCCACATCGCCTAGGCTAACCTATCCCAGCTGGTCACTGTTTTACTCAGCCAATGGCTGATTTCGGTTTCAGGCGGCGCTGGGCTACAGTTACCCTGGCAACAAGCCAGTACTCCTCTGTTTTCCCTCCTGTTCTAGCTTCTAAATCGCCAGCAGCTCTGGGATAAGTGTGTCTTAAAGCCATTGTGGTTTCGTAAACTTTCTTAATGAACTGGTTTTAAAGAGTCAGACTGTAAAATTTTCTGGTAGTAAATAAACTGGATGTCCTTAATATATCAAGTCCTTTGGTTGTATTTTATTCGTCAAATTAGCGAGATGCCAATAGTCACTGAATCCAGATAAGACAGTGTTTATTGCAGCTATTTTATTTTGATCTTGATTATCGGTTTTCTTTTCAGAAAATAACCTAAAAAGTGTTCAGACTGATTTGGGTTGTGTTTTTTTTTCACCACCAAAAGTGCATGGCCATAACACTACAGCACAGAAACTCTGCTAGCGCTAGGCTTATTAAGCAGATTAAAAGATTACCATCTAACTTTAAAGGGAAAAAGGTTTATGACAATAACGACAGTAATCAGAGAAGAAAGCTTCTGGCAGCCCGAGATTTGAAACTCGGTTTTAAGACTCCGTCTGTTGTGCCGTGAGGGTTTTTTTTTTTCGGAAGTGGAGCGAGTCGGATAAACGGCGGTTCAGGCTTGTTAAGTAGCCAATCCGGCTCAATAAGTAGTGCACTGTTAAATAGGTTAGAGACAGTGCAAGCAGCCGTGGTATTTTCTTTAGTCGCTTAAGAGTCAGCAGGAGTCACCTGCGATGGGGGATGTAGTGTTTGGTCTTTTCGTGTGCAGACTTTAGGCCTGTTGATGGTGACCTGTTTCAATTGAGCACCGAATGTAATCAAACAAAATGCACTGCGACCCTTTCTGAGTCGCTGTTGATAATGGAGAACTTGCGATTTGTCAGATATCACAAGTTTTTTGAGGGCAAGTTGTAGTTTTTTTTTGTTTGTTTGTTTGTTTGTTTGTTTAGAGTGATGGCATTTCTCTTTGTTTTGCCAAGACTCACTCCAAGCGGGATGGAATGGACCCAGCATAATGAGAGCTGGTGACAGACATGAAGCCCCGCATGGCCGAAGTCAGCGCCCTCTAGGGGACGCCCAGGAGAACAGCCCCCCCGGTGGAGCACCACAATTGGAAGATGAGGTTTCAGAGAGGGTGGCTCACCGGCTAAGGATCATAGGGGACGAGATAAATGCCACGTTCCTGCAAAGACGGGTAAGGACACCGGAGTTCACACCGTGTCATCTGCCTTGCTGGTGTCACTACGAGATGCGGTGCATGATTTCTAAGAACATGTGACTGAAACGATCTTTCCAATTTTGGATGAACACAAAGCCCCCCCCCCCCATTCTAGCCTGTTCTCTCCTTTTTCCTGTCTCTTTCTCTTTTTTTATTCCCTTTTCTGCTGCACCGTGTGAGGACCGCTGTTGGCAGCCGACGCGGTAAACACAGGCTAATCTCCCCCTCCCCCCACCCTGCCAGACAAACACGACTGACATCACCGTTTCATTCTCACACTCGCTCCTGCCACCGTGTCGACTGACGGCGCACTGCAGCGCTTTCACTCGCACGCGCACAGAGCCATGAAGATGGGGCAGCGATGCATTCACACCACGCGCAACCCATTCAGAAAAAGAGAGACCTCGAACGAAAACAAGGCGTGAATATGAGTCTTAAGACTCCGAACGAAAAGTTACAAAATACCCATCTTCGCTCCTTTGCTTTATCTGCTTACCTCAAGACTTTGACCACAGTGAATCTTAAGTTTCCTGGACCTGTTGATGACACACGACCCAGTGATCCCTTGAATAAAGAAGGAGAGACGATCGTTGATCTTTTTTATTATGGAGGTGTCAGCCGTATCTCTTTGGTTGTGACTGCAACAGAAACGCTGCGGGGGCTGGAAACACAAAACACAGACCTCGTCCTCTTCATTTCACCACATTCTGTCCGGCCCTGACTGTATCAGTTTGCTCTCTTTTTTCCCTGCTTTACTCTTCCCCGTTTGGGCTGCCAGCTTGTGTCTTGATCCTGTCTGTTCCCTTAACACAACCCCCCCCCCCCTCCCCTTCTCCACTTTCTGTCTAATGGTGAGGCTCTGTGTTATTTTTAGAGCTTGACTCATAGAAGCAGTTGATGTATGGTTGCCCTCCTATTCCGACGCCCAGGCCTCTGTGACATTGAGCACAGCACAAGCACACCTGCCCGTACTGCGAAGCTCTATGCTCTGGCTGGCTGGTCTCTCCGGCTCTGGCTGGCTGGTCTCTCCTTACGTCCTCAGCTGCGGGGCCTTAATGTTGCGTGCATATTATGCTTACATAGGCAATGGATAGTCTTTGTTCTATCCTACAGTTACCTATGAAATAATCTTTAAATGCCGTTACTTGTCAGTCCATTGTTAAAACAGTGGTATTTAAATTCATGCTGGTACATCGATAACCCACAGAATACAATTACAGCATTTTGTGAATATTTGGTCAATTCTTTCGGAAGGAAGATCGATTGAAAAACCTGCTTAATGTTTGCTTTTTTCTTCCAAAACAACTATTTTACCTTAGGTTTTTTGTCTTAACTATCATAGTATCTGCTGGTCCTCTGTGTGTGTAAAATATGTATTCTGATTTTGAAATGCAAGACTGACTCCAGGAAGCTACCTATATAATAGTGAGTGTTATATTCACGGAGCATTATAACTGCACTGCTATGTTTTCTCCTGGTTATTGCTGGATTGAAGTTACCTTGATTTGCCAAGGTTGTGTTTAACAATAGGCCATATCCATCCATCCATCTTCTGTAACTGCGTGTCCTATTCAGGGTGGCAGGAGTGCAAGGAACAACCCAGGACGGGGGGGGGGGGGCAACCCGTAATAGAGAACACACACAGTTTGATAACTCCAGTTAGTCTCAGCATGTTTTTGGACCGTAGGGGGAAACCGCAGTAGCCAGTGGAAACCCCACAACACATGCAGACTCCACACACACAGAGCCATGGCAGAAACTCGAACTCTGGTCCCAGAGGTGCGAGGCGAGAGTGCTAACCAGTGTACCACCACAGGCCATATAAAAAAAAAAAAACATTTGAATAACCCACTATGTAGTGGTACTAAGCCTCTTTGTCATACCTCCCCCCAGGCTTTGTGGGCCGTTGTTACGCCATTCCCTTCAGGATACCTGTAGGCTCCCGACTACATGATGCCCACTATCACATTTTTTGGGGATCTCCATCTGTGGCAAATGAGCCACATTGCCGGAGGGTCTACTCAGGTCACCAGTTAATGTCCCGTCCAGGGTGACCCTCTGTTGTATAATACCTGCTTACTGGGATAGGTTAGGCTCACTGCAACTATGCCTTCAATAAGCAGCTATGGAGTTTTGATGGATGGCTGGCTGGATGGATGACGACTTCTTATTTTTATGTAACCTCCAACCTAATATCGCCCGCCTCTCTTTTCAGAATGCTGTCCTGCCATGGCAGAACTGGAGGGGTGTCTGCAGGGGACTCTTTCTCTTCATCACAAATGCGCTCTGCACCTTCTACCAGCGAAGACGCACGTAAAATCTTAGGACGGAGGGCACGGGGCTAGATGGGCGCTGGCACCGCCCTCTCCCGTCCCCCCGCCCCCCCCCCCAGAGAGCACAGGCAGCGCCAGCCCTGGGCTAAACCTGCGGGATCAGGTTATGTCGTTTCTGTTATTGTCGTCCCTCCGTTTCGCCTTTGTATATTTTGTACATTGCTTTCCAAGTGGCCGCGCCGCGGTCGTTTCATGTAGGGGGTGGAGCCTGGAGGCCTAGTTGGCTGTGACCACACCCCCTTTTCTGGAGTCTTAGGAGGAGCGAAGTGAACTGTAGGGTGAGGACCTTGAGCGCGCAGAGCCGGTGAAATGTGAACGGGCCCCGTTTTCCGGTGCTGAGCCGCGTGGTTCTGCTCGGCCTCCCGCGATGCCTTTGCCTTCTTTCACTCTGGAGCTTGACAGCCCCTCCTCCTTCAAGATGTGCTCCTTTATAACAGGGAAGGCTGTGAACTTTGTAGATCCAGCCTGGGAAGTCATGCAAAATTATGCTGTTGTGCTTTTTGTTTTGTTTTGTTTTGTTTTGTTTTGTTTTGTTTTGTGTGTGTAGCCCGTAACAGGCTACAGCACCACAGTGAGTTGGTCCCATGGAGCCGTGATGGTCCCCAACACCGGGCTGCTAGGGCAGGGATACAGCTCAAGACCGATTTGCCTCTAAATGTATGTCCGTGTGTAAGAATATCATTTGCAATTAGTTTGTCACCCCTACCCTGCCTTTGCCTGAAAATTATTCAGATGGATATAGTTTTCTACAGACTCCCTTTAACTTGGGCCACATTTTTAGTGTCCACCCACCCCCCCACCACCCC
>JAODJW010000036.1:8040941-8057821 GCA_026777045.1 Hyperopisus bebe | reverse complement strand
AAATGTGACAATGCACAAAATTAATTAAAAACCATAAGTTCTGCTAAAAAGAAATGTTTTAAGTCTCAATAGTCTGTCTTTAAGTCTATGGTGCCCTCAAATGGTCCAGGAGGGTGTTCCATAGTCGAGGGGGGACAGAACAGAAAGCCTGATCACCCATGGAGCCGAGTTTAGTGCAGGGAAGCGGCGATTTGAGTTTCTATGCAATATATAATGAACAAAATATAAAACGATACATTTACAGTGTAACTATAGACCAACTGTAGATTTACGTAACAGTACACAAATTACATGATTTAGTATGAACTCCAGTTTGGGTTCATGTTTCGGTGCAATTTCAGTACAGTGGGGAATTCGTGTTGAAATGTATTAATAAATATGCAAAATATAAACACAATTAAGGACAGCTGTAAACGGAAGGCAATGCGTCTGTCGACCTGAAGTCCCTGCTCTGTAACAAATCCAATCTTGCATAAAGCTGGGATTGAACAGGCCACTGTTCATGCAGAATGGAACCTTCTATTTCAGCGTTTCTCAACCTGGTCCATTTAGATCCGCAGACAGTACACATTTTTGCTCCCTCCAAGCTCCCTACCGGGAGCAAAAATGTGCACTGTCTGGCAGGGAGCTGGGAGGGAACAAAAATGTGGACTACCTGTGGATCCTTGAAGACTGGATTGGGAAACACTCTTCTGTTCTATGTTCATGGGTCATTTATTGAACCTGGTTGTTCGTGCCATTGTTAAATTTGAATAAGACCTTTAGCATATGCGGAGATAATTGGTTTTCTGTCTGCCAACAGAGAACATTTTGAAGAGCTGTCAAAAGACAGACAGAGACTGCATAGAAGAGTAGCAAGTCATTATCTCACCCAAATTTCTGAGATTAATCACTAGACACTCCAGGAATCGATCATTTGACCGATAGTCTAGTCCTCAAGGCCACTGGGTTTTCAAGGGGAATGATGACATTGCTGTGTGACATTACCTCATTTTCGACATAGAAGACTGAAGAGGGGATACGTGCTTTAATTAAACTGGTGTTCTTAGTCCCATTTGTATTAATCCCCCCCCAAACTAATCTAAGAAAAAGAGAAGTAACTCTTTTACATGACTCGTGGCACCAAGCCTATAGTCGTGTCCTTTGTTAGTCATTCCTTTAATTCAAGTAAAGAAGCAATTGCTGATGCACACGCTCATTAAACATGAAGAACAGCAAACAAAATCCCTAAAAAGTTAAATCAATCGAAGAATCTTAGAAGACAACAAAGGAAAAGCAATGAGTTCTTTGCACTAATAGAATACTGATATTCTCATAATATACATGAAAACTTTAGGGTCTTTCAGCAGTCTAACTAGTTAATTTAATTTAGAAACATTATTGAAAACAAATGTCTTTTGACTTCATAGGGAGTAAAATCCCTAGTCTTTTCCTGGTTGAAATGTGTCACTAATTGGAGAGTAAACCAGTCAGAAAATAGTGGAAATCAAGTATTATTTTATGTTCAAGGACTGAATAGTAAAATTTAACAGAAACATGTAGTCAAAGTCATCAGGCATATTCCTAATAAGAGTCATTTTTACTAGTCATCCATTCATCTCGCACCCACTTGTCTTGTACAGGATTTCAGGGCATGCATTTTCAAATTTTTCTTCTTTAAAATTTGTTTTGCTTTCAAGTATAACCATAAAAACAGGACTATATCTCAAAATCAGTTCAACAGTCTCTTATATTAACCTAGACTTCTACAAATTCCATGTCTTTACCTGTGGTTAGAGCAGAGGTAGAGATTTCAGGTCCAGAGAGTACAAATCCAGACCACAATTTTGTTTCAATCAACCAGTTGAGCATAAAGATTCAGTCACAGAGTACTCAACTGGTTGGTTATAACAGAATCTTGGTCTGGATTTGTACTCTGAAATCCCCACCTCTGGGTTAGAGTATATGTGGTTTATATAAGGTTTATTTCTAGAATGTTCTTCAATAGTTAGAGCAATGGGCTGCATTTTTACTTCCATGCCAGACCAGGCCAAGCTCACTTCACGGCCCACATGGCCTTAAGCCAGAAGCCTAGTGGCCAAAATAAAAGCCGGTTTGCTATTCTGTTTTCAAGAGTCATACACATGAAATGGCCACTATCTTTGACATTAAAGTCACAGAAGCACCGAAATCCTATTCAAAAGCCTAACAGTCAAAAATAGTTCTGAATATTCATCAATGGTTAGGCTACAGCTAACTAGCCCACAGCTAACATGCTGAGCCATATTTCTCACATAGTTGTATGCTATGTTATAGTGTGGATTAGCATGGTCAGCTACTGCCAGCTTCCTGTATACAAACCAATTCAATTTACTATGTTTCTTTGGCACATTCAGAACATAAATTTAATGTTTCATTGTATATAGGATTTCCCCAAACTGGGCCTGTCTATATCACTGATTCATGTAGCTCAAAAAAAATAGTATACCAAAATATACATTTGCTGGAATTGAGGAAGTCAAAGACACATTCCTCAGACCGTTAATGCAGTGTAAAAATGGTGATAATTCTCCCACATCCACTAATGTGTTACTGAGAAATCCTGGAAATTGCAACCAAAGCTTTGAAAAATAATAAGAAAGAAACATGGTTGCAAACCAATTTATAAATCAATTCATTTTCCAGCTTCTTGTCCTGGGCAGGGGAGAGCCAACGGAGGATGCCAGTCCATCACAGGATCACACAATATGAGAAATATAAAGACACCTAGCCATAGGTTTTGGGACTGCGGGAGATTAACCCGCATGAACACAAGGCAAGCATATGAAAGTCCAAGAGCCGGAATCAATCTCACTAGTCCCGAGGTGTGAGCCTGGACTGCTAAACACTGAACCATCACGCTGCTCTAATTTACATTCCTCAGCTACAGAAACTGGCAACTTACGTCCTGAATTCTTCATCCTTAGCCAGTCAATCATTCCAGGCTTAATGTAAGATTTAAAAAGGTATGAGAAATCGGTTAGGGGCAGAGCAAGAGACACAGACACAGACACACAGAGTGGTGTGGCTGATTGGTTTAAGGCACTGGGTCTCTCTGAGGGTGTGGGTTTGAGTCCTATTTGTGTCAACTGTTTTCAACAATTTACCCCAGCGATCGATGCTTCAGTTCTCAGATTAGTACAAGCTAAACAATCTGATTTTTAAATAGATTACGGGTATGGCATGTGCTCTGCATATAGCATGTTTCCATGGGTTTGGTTTTCCTTTTTGTGATCCAGTTCCCCCCTGCAATGCAGACATGTGGATTCGAACAATTTAAATTGATTTTATGTCAAGGTCATTGCGATGGATGGATGTTTCTCAGCATAAGATTGGGGAAATTTATGATTTTTTTTCTGCCTGTATTGAGTAAATATGATAAATATGTGTGTTATACAACGGTTTGGAGAAATTAGCAGTGCTAAATGCTTTGAAAGGTTCAGCAGATGCAGACAATGACATTTTCACAGTTATAAAGTACAGAAGTTCGATGTGAAAAGTATTTGCAATTGTAAGAGCACCAAGTCATGCCCATGCCAAGTAATTCCACTAGCTACCTTCATTGTCCAATTACGTTTCTTTAAATAATATTTTATTAGCATAGACACTCACAGTTAATGGCAATCAGCTCAAACATGTAAATATCTTTTGACAGCTCACTCTGGAAGCTGGACTGAAGGCAAGCTTGTTAAGTCACTGAATTGTATATTTCATAGCAAATACTATTCTACACCCACACACTCACAAAAAACGTGGAGAACAAATACCACCTACTGCAGCATAGCTAAATATGCATAATACAAATTTAAAAATTTAGAAACGTTAGAAACATTAAAAAGTTAGAAACGAAGAAATCTATAGCCATATGTTAAGTTTTTGTTAACTTTATATGAACTTTATGAAGTCAGTTTATAAATCAGATAACCATCATATTTTTACTTTACATATAAATTTATAAAAACATCTTAAATTCATTGGGATACACACACCACTACTGCTATGGTCATAAATGACCCATAAGATCACAAATGAGCTTATTTGCTATGGTCACAAACGAGCGTATTTGACTAACCGCCAGAAAATTTCACAGATAAACAGGACTGTTTATAAACAAATTAGCTCGGACTACAATCCCCAACTTTGTATCTTTATCTTCTGAATATTGCCATCAGGTTGTTTTGACAATGATAACTTGAGCGTTCATGCAAATATCCATACATTTAAAGAAACTGGTAAATGTATGCTTTCAAAAACCGTTTTGATCAACAAAAAAAAAAGGACACGAGAATGGAGGTTAAAACTGTAGGGCAATTGGTTTTATTCTTACAGTTATTACAAAATGTAAAAATATCGTGCTTCAGAATGTCGACACGAATGGAGGTGATGTAGAAAGGACAGGGACCACGTACAATGGAAGAGCTGGACTTGGCCTCAAACAATAGTACGAGAACTTACAATACACACAGTCCATTACACAGCTGACAACGGGAAAAGAGATTGGCTGAGATCCAGGGAAATAAACAGTAAAATATTCAGCTGTATCTGTGTATCCAGGGGTATGTTAGTGACTGTTTGAGAGTGTACGTAATTAACTAGCCAATTATGTAATCATGGCAAGAGTTGGGCATCAATTTAACAGACAAAAATGAGTCCAACCCACTATCTGGTAAAAAGCATACCAAAAACAACGTCTCAAAATTCCAGGACAGAGCTGGTGAGGTAAAGAGATGTGCTGCACATTCCAGCTTGCCTCTGGATAAGCTGAAGGTTCTTCATTTGGCACCAAAGTAGTCCACTACACCACTGCCCTTTGAGCCATCAAAGAAGAAGAAGTTCCTGTGTGGGGGGTCCCTCTGAGAAAGAGCCTGGAACGCGGAAAGGGTCATTGGTTTAGCTACGGCAATAAAAAGGAAAAACGCCCATTAACGAAAAATCGCCTGTGCAGGCAGAGTGCGTGAAGTGGACTCGAGAGTAAAAATAATGGATGCAATGAGGAGTCACTTCAGCCGCATGAAATCGCAGATTCACAGGAGACCGGGGCCAGCAAACGCTCTGGGCTGTGACCGCGTCTCACAGCTATCTGCGTCCAAAGCTTAACGCTGAGCGCAGGAGCACTGCCACGTTGGCGGAAGAGAATGTAATTAACCGAAACTATTTGTCTGGTGCTAGCGGCAATCAGGAACATACTCATAAATTCGGACGATGGATCTCAATCTGACTGCTGTCCCAAGCGGGATTTTGATTTTTTCTCATAGGAGAAAAACAGGTGAGTGATCAAGACTGACCAGAAAAACACTGAATCAGATAAGGGGTTAACACAGATGGTAGCATTTTCTTGTTAGATTTTCTGAAGCGTGTGGGGTGAAGCTGCTCTCTGACTGTGAGGGGTCTGTGCTCAGGTGGCACCGCGCCGCGAGCCGTCTGCACGTTGCAGCCGGTTTCATCATGCAGGAGCAGCCGGGGACAGGGAAAGTCTGGCTGCGCTCCACCATGGAGGAGGCCCGCGCAGCTGAGACAGCCGGCGCAGCTGGCGCAGCCGACTTAGCCAGGTGCTGCCAACTCCAGGCCAAGCTGGGAAGGAGCAAAAATGTCCTTCCACTGGCGGGCGAAACATCCGGAGAGGGGCACGCGGTTGGCCGCCAGTTCACAGTGCGCACTGCAGTGCAAGGTGGGAAGGAAGAGGCTTATGGCTACATTTCAAAAGCTTTTTTACTCTGTGACTTAGGCTTCCAGCCAAGTGCCCACCGGCTAGAGAGAAAGGCCAAAGTCCACAAGGGAATGCTGCGCACAAAACAGAACCTCTATGTGATGTGACATACTTGGAGTGAGGACCCCAAAAAAAAGGCGTCCAATCCACATGCCTGGCTAGAATACCATGGCAAGCAAAAGGGGGGCATTGTCCTCAGGTCAGCTCAAGCACTAATGCACACCTGACACAAAGAACAAGGCAGAGCACCATGGAAAGGCAGACTAATTTTTACAAAGGCATAAATGCTAGTTTACAATCCCCTTAGAGGCTTTCGCAGAAGCCTTGAGGCGGATTTACTCCTGGGATACTTTGATTTATTTGAGGAAATTGAGAGCACTCAGTGTTGATACAGGCTGAGGCCTGTAGTCGTCAGCAGCACGAGTTCATCGCAAAAATTCATCACATTTTGATCCTCATTTCTGTGCCACCAGAATTAAAGATTGCCCCCAATGGAGTCGCTGGCAGAGCTGGGATACGTCTCCTCCGTCCCTTCATGGGAGGAGGGATACAGCTTGCCCCCCCCAGCACAGATAAGTCACCGAGACCATCGTGGCAGCGAGCCCCTATCCTGGGACGACTCGGCCTACTTTATGTGGTGCTGTTACCTTCACGATCTCCTGCGCCAGCACGCCTCCGACCACGGCGCACACTGGGGCCATCTCCGAGAAGCAGTGACTGCAGGAAGGTCACAGGAGAACAAAGACTGTCAACAGCTCAATGCCTTGCTCAGCAAAAGCGTTCATCCTCTGCTGGCTGGCATTTAATAAAACTAAGATTATTTTATAAATCACTGATGGTACCAGATGGAAGAATACTGTTTGATGAGTAAGGGATCCTACCAATCACATTATCACAGGCAACACAATTTATAATTTATTTCAGTTTTCCAAACAGCTTACTCAGTACTTTTATTTGTACTTAATGCCACTAACCCTCTGCAGCCCCTTCATTAGGTACGTCTGCTCGTGAATAAAACTGATCATGATCTAATGACACTTTTCCACTGGCACCAAGAACCGAGCGGCACCAAGAACCGAGCTGTACCGCGACCTGCCGGTTTTCCATTGTAAAGCATGCAAGAAGTACCCGAGTCGTACCCACGCTGACATCACCCTGCTTGCTAGCAGCCCAAAAGCATGACTAAACAGAGCTGGTTATGTCACCACTATCTGATTGGTCGAAATGCACGGAGATACCGGTGATTTGCGCCAATATGTATGGAATATCTGGAAATAAAAGGTATATTGTATATAATAATCATTATCAGTAGTGTTGCACATCTTGATGTACCACTGCCTTCCCGATGAACTTGAGACTAAAATTTCCAACATCTTACTTAAAAAAGTACTATAGAACAACTGCATGGAATCGTAATGCAAACTTACGAAAGTGAATGCTAATTCCACTAGCGTTTGATGCTAATAAGACGGTGATTCTCACAGAAGCGCTACAAAAAGTGGGCAATTAGCACACTGTAAATCATGACGGACACCGTATGAACAGTAAACGAGCGTGTCTTCGGTTTTTATGCCACTGTTGCTCTCCATCCCCGGCCACGCTTTCACCGAGCCGATCCTTCCGCAGTAGAAACCGAAGTGAGCTGCAACCGCCCTGTAACTAGTCTTTCTTCGTGGTACGGCTCGGGTACGCCATAAGTGATTTTAAAGATGATGTCATTGTTTTGCCCAGATATGGTGGTACCCTCCCCATCTAACAGACAGCCACCCCCTGGGGGTTTTCATGCATTAGTGTCCAGAGTTTGCAGTAAATGGTCAGAGACAAATGGCCAGATATGTTAAAGCACAAATAACAGCTCAGGACAACAGCGGTGTGCGGAGAGGCATCCATAGCTTGTCAATTTCTGGTGGCTCTGAAGGCAAAAGGGGATCCTGTGTAGGGGTACCTAATAAAGGGGCCACTGAGTATAAACTTTACTGTCAAAAGTGCATAAAAGAGAAGCTTCACAGTGCGCATGCCAGGCCAAAAAAAGAGGTCGCCATTTGAATTTTTCATTAGACCGCCTTTAGCTTTGATTATGATGCGCATTTGTCATGGCATTGTTCCTACGTGCTTATGCAACACCTCAACATTTTTCATCCAGATTTGCATTAATTTCTCGCAGAGATCTTGTATTGATGACAAGCGAGTTGACCCACTCCTTCAAATGCCAAAGATGTTCAATGGGGTTAAGGTCAAGACCCTCTAGTGGCCAAATCATGCGTGAAAATGCAATGCAATGCAATTCAAGCTGGATTAATCTTGGATTTCTTGTCCTGGAATTTGCCCTTATGAAAGAAAAGTTAGAAGGTATAACCTGGCCGTTCAGTAGATTCAGGTACTCAGCTGACTTCACTTTATCGCTGCTTAACGTCGCTGAGCTGTAATAATGATTCAATGATCTGCATTAAAACTCGCCGATTTAAATTCAAACGGTGACTTATTTTTTTTTGGCTGGCCAGCGTCTAACCCTTTTGCAGAAGGTGAAAAGGTTCATGCCAACCTGACAAAATTATCGGGAAGCAGTTCACTACCAAGACCCTGGGCTTCTAGGACATCATCGCGGATCTGCTGCAAGAGAGAGGAATCCTCTGCGAAGGTGCCTGGATGTGGGTCACGACCCTTATCGGTTCGGAACTTAAGCAGCACTGGAGGCGGAGAGAGAAAAGGTGGGAGGCACAATGACGACAACGTCAACAACGACAACAAAAAAATTATAATAATAATGCAAACATAATAACTTATCAGGCAGTTTTCTTCAAAGGTACTTAGGTTGGTTGAAACAAGTGCTTTAGAAATAGCCTCATTAAATGCTATGCTGCATAATTATGCGAGATATAAAAATACAAACCTCTAATGAGTGCAGCTTTCAATATAAAACTGCACCAATTTAAAATGAAGCTCATACCGTACAACACGATATATAAAAATGACATCATACAAATGCATACCCCAACAGCCAAAGACATAAATCCATTTAGGTCCCAAAGATTATGTTATATACAATCAAGATGCAGTTACAAGAATTACAAGATATGGGTTTTTAAAAAAGCTTGAGAAGCAGGAAGGATTTTGCAGTCCTGAGGTTCAGGAAAAGCTTGCTTCATTACATAGAGGACAAGACTGAGAACAAACGGGGTTTTTATTTATGACCGTTGAGACCTGGAACAGTTCGATGACCAAGTGCAGAGAAATGTGGTGATCCTGCAGTGCAGTAGAATTAAATTAAAGTGTTACTCGGCAGCCATATGTATTACGTTATTAGTATAATTTAGGGCTGCTGTGATTAGTCAACGTGGTTGATGACGCTGAAAATGCGTCGATATCAATATTTTAAATCGACGCATCGTTTTTTCTAAATTTTAACAGAATTACCTTTATGATTTCGAAAATGCTTCAGTTCATTATAACAAATGTTTTTCTTCAATATCACTGCGCAATTATAGGAATCATTCAAATTATCACTAAACAAAAAGGTTCGATGGCATACCACAGTGGTAGCAGCGTTACGCACGAGTACCTGAAGAGAAAACATGGAAGCACTATTCTGGATGACGGACCACCAGAATAGGCAAAACCACTGTAAGCGCTGTCTGTTAATGTTTATTAAATTTCCATTAGTACAGAGAACATTAATATATTTGTCCTTGTATATATAAAAAGATCTAATAATTACCTATTAATTTGCAAAAATTACCACCACACCAATAGCGTTTCTCTACCTACCTTACCACACTATCTCCTCTTTCAATTGAATTTGTGGCTACAGAGAGACTTCAATGCTTATTGCTTCCATGATTTACCAAAACAGTCGCATGTTGCATGCTCCACTAACCAATTTTAATAAGCATAAGGATACACCGAATTTATACAGATTACTTACTTCTGGGCGTCACAATATGCATGTCATTAATATTTTAGGCATACTACTCCTCTACTTATTGAACTGTGGGCAAAAATAATGTCCGTATAGTGCTGAAAAGTCAGTGTGCATTATCTAAAGTGCTGCAATGATATACAGTTTGTTATTGTCAAAATAAAATCAGATTAAACCGCGAGTTCGATTTTCTGGATGAAAATTAATTGTTTAGATTTATCGACCGATAGGTAAAATAGTTGATAGATTAATCCATAGAAAAATAGCCGTCAGTGGCAGCCTTGGTATAATTCCCAGCTAGCAGGCAAAAATGAAAGGATGAGTAAAAAAAAAAAAAGATACAACCATGACAGTTAAACGATTTGAGCACCAGTGTTGTGGAACAGCTGGCGAGGTTTTGTGAAGAAACCTGGAAGCTTAGCAAGACCATAGACTTGTAGAAGTTAGACTATAACCTTCTACCTTAAGAAACACAAATGACCATACCCATGATCATGGATAATTTGATCAAATGCAGTCTGCAGCCAACTGTCCAACACAACCAAAGTCTGCAGTGACATTTTTCTGAGCACTTTGACATTCGATTCCATAGAAGGCAATAAACAAAAAAAAAATTCCACTATTTCCAGACACGCAGCTCTGCTTTGTATGTATATCCACCTACTGACCATTGCTCTATAGCATTTGTTTCCAAACCTGTTCCCCGGGGACCCACAGATGCTACATATTTTTGCTCCCTCCCAGCTCCTTGTAAAAGCAAAAACGTGGACAAACTGCGGGACCCAAAGCACCGTGCTGGGAAACTCTGCTCCACAGACAGTAACACCAACCCGACCAGGAATCCTGTCTGTCACATGAGAGCAGTCACTGTTCCTAGTTTGTCGATATGAGATCAAGACCCTCAACCAAACTAATGGGCAATATCAAGCACATAAACCTTGCGAACCCAAAAAATAGAATGTAATGGATAAATTATTCAGTTCATTGCACTGCACATTTATCAGAAAAATATTTTATTCATAGAATATAATTTATTCTTGGTAATGAAGCAATGAAACTACTTATATATTCAGAACATTTAAAACATGTAGTTATTTAGCAGATGTCTGCCAGAAGTAATGTGCAAGCGAGGAAAAGAAGGTTCATCCTACACCCAACCCTGCTCACAGGCCCAAAGGCGAGACGCTTAATCTGCGAGCCATGGGATTTTAACCCCTGACCTTATGGAAACAAATCCTGAATCTGCTAAGCTTCACACCACAGCAGAAGGACACTTCTAATGCAGTCTTTCCCAACTCGGTCCTCGGGAACCCATAGACGGTCCAGGTTTTCGCTCCCTCCCTGCTTGCCGGACAGTGCACATCTCCCCAGCTCTCGGAGGGAGCAAAAACATGGACTGTCTGCAAGTCCCCAAGGACCAGATTGGGAAAAATGCTCTAATGTTGTTCGCTCCTCTCATTCAGAGATGTGGACGGCAGCTACTGCATGTGCTCTCAGAACAATAACAATCTGGTAGCATATCTCCTTACATATTATCAGCCAAGAATTATTAATACACTTAATATCTAAATATAGTTAAAAACTACTAATGTACTTATGGTATGTAACATGAAGGCTGTAGATGTTATGCATGCATTAATTGTTTATCTGTCTCAGGTTTTAATTAGAATAGTGATATTTTATTCATCCCCGGTGGGAAATTCAAGTACAAGGCCAAGCAACATAAATTAGGTCACTTTACATAAATTACAAGTGACTGTGGTGAGAAATCAGTAGAACCTTGACATTAATCTTGATTAATATACCCAATACTGATTAAAAACCTAAAACTATGAATGTTTCTAGGGCTGCCACTAACTACTTTTCTATGGAATAATCTATCTACTATTTTGCAGATTGGTCGATTAACCTAAACGATTAATTTTCCTCCAGAAAATGGAATAGACAATTTAATTTTATTTTATTTTCACAACAAACTATGTTACTGCCGAGCTTTAGATACTGGACGCCAGCTTTTAGGCACTATATGGACATTAGCTTCACCCACAGTTCGATAAGAAATTTAGTAGTATACATAAAATATTAATGAGATGCGTATTGTGACGCCCAAAAGTTAGTAATCTGTATAAATTCGGCGTATCCTTATGCTTATTAAATTCGGTTACCGGAGCACGCCACATGCCACCATTTTGGTAAATCGAAGTGATAAACACTGAAGTCAGGACATGGACAGCTCAGCAACCACATTATCTTTTAAAAGAGGAGAAATTGTTTTCTTTTATTTAGCGTCCGTTTTCATTTCAGTTTTAGTTTACGATAATAAAATTGGTCCCACAAGTCCAAAGCGCACGAACGCATCTTCAGTCCACGCAGAATAAACCAAGATTTTAGCCTAAACATTTTCATAAACAGTTATTCAACGGAGATTCCAAGGTAGCAGAGACAACTTTATGGCTTTAATAATGAGTGTATTTAGCAGCTACAAGGACAAAAGATATTAAAAAGCTCTCCGTACTAATGGTAATGTAATAAATACGAATAGACTTCCAGTGGTTTTGCTCACTCTGGTGGTCCAGATTAGCACCTGTGTGTTTTCTTTTCTCTTATGCCATCGACTTTTGCAGTGTAAAACCACCTCTTTGTTTTGTTATAATTTGAACTACTCCCATAATTACGTAGTAATATTAAAGGAAAACATTTTTATAATGCATGTGTTTTAGAAACCATAATGGTAATTTTATTATTATTTTTTTTTAATGATGCGTTGATTTAAAATGCTGATATCGAAGCATTTTCACCGTCGACAACGTCGACTAATCGCAGCAGCCCTGAATCTGTCACTTGAAAATTAGGTAATCAAGCAATCAACTGACTACTCAATGTATAAAATTACCATGACAAAAATAAAAATAATACAATTCAAAGTCATTCATGATCAAGAAAACAACCCTGATAATTATTAACATGTTAAAATAAGTACCAGCTGTAGTTGATAAATCTTAAAGGGATTTAGTTAAATGAATCTAACCATTCAAATAACTTTAAACTGAACAGTTTGGGTTGCTAAGAACCCTGCTTTTGTTTCTGACAAACATTTCAATATTATTAAATCGACAGCAGTATCAATATATACCTATTTAGTAAATTATCAAATAAAAAGACCATAGGCTTTTACCAGCACAAAAACAGCCCTTCTGATTTTGCAAAAAAAAAATTACCCAAACGGATTAACAGATTTGTTTCTCCATTATATACATGAAAACAAAAAAATACAAATGAGAAGATGGATTTCGCTGTAATGTCATTCAAATTCATTCAAACAACAGGCCAATCAAAGCTTATTAAAGGCTCAGATGAACAGAAGCCAGTAGAAACACTGGATCGTAGAGATAATCATCTTATTCCTTTTTATCCTGTGTTCAAACACAACAAATTACTATCCATGACTATAATACCACAGCCTTTGGTTGGTTCTCACATGGAAGAGCAAGCCTTTTAATGTCACTGTATTTTGTAACTGTTAGCTTATCTAAGGCTATTGCAACACTGTTTTGTTTTCCAAAATGGAAACTACTTCTGAAACCGTAATACTGTCCATATGCTGTATGGTGCACTTCATAATATCATAGCATCATTTTAAAAACATACAGTATTATTGCAAACATGGTAGTGACTAAACATTACAATACTTGTGCACTAAGTATATAGCTAAACAAATGACTCATGTAGTCACCTAACTAGTTAGACTGCTGCGTAGACTGAAGAACAGTTTTTGTTTAATACATGGTATTTTCTTTCACCCTTTTATCCACCAATTCGGAGTCGTATTGGTCAGAAGTTGTGAATTTTGCGTCGTATGACGGATACGACTTTATCAACATCCCGAAATTTTGGTCAAATGCATCTTTGTTGGTATAAGACAATGTACCGACAAAAATCTATTTTGAAATCTTTTAACAGATTTAAAAAGTTATGATGGGACATCTACAATTACAGATGTTGTGGTGCTCATGACTACAAGTAGACTACCTGACAATAAAGATCAGTAAATTACTTTAAATGTTTTTAGACAGAAACACTGCATCATCGACAACTCCTAGTCTAAGTTTATTTAACACAAAACTTAACAGCTGTGTGGCAATTTCACCTCCACCTCCACCCTAGGACCATCTCTGCCACCTTGACAGGAAGATTTCAAAGGAAATCAATGCAGCAGCTGTTAAGCAATGAGAGCTGTGGAATGTTTGTGCTCACTGACCTGTGCTGCTCTCATGGACCAGCGAGGATTTCCCCCCCGCCCACTCTAATGCGGCTCTCTGCCCATACCCAGTCGCAAACGTTTCCTGTCTTTAGCTGGATTGCAAATTGCACCATAATGCCCACCTACTAAATCTTTCCACTGCCAAGACATCATACACACACCCAGTAACACTAAACCTCAGTCAAACCAGTACAGCCCTTTAAAACACCAAATTGAGTAAATACAGCAAAAACAGCTGGGGAGGAAGTATTAGAAACGAAATCTGCAAATTGATTATTCTGAAATTGATTAATTCAATTAAGGCCTCATTAACCTACACACTGAAATTAACTGTACCACGACAGTCATAAATAATGTTTGAGACAAGATATGAGAAATGGAAGTATTTCATAACATATGCATTAACAAAATAAGGGAGAACAGGCTTATTCATAGCCTCTATTAAAATCACAACTTTTAAAGCAATGCAATCTACCTTTATATTTCAAACCATGGATGCTGCCATTGATTAACCTCAGAGTCTGCCATCTGTGATAGAGAAAAGTTCAGAAGGGAAATGGGTCTTCCTTTACAACCAAATTGAGAGACCTGGTCATATTTATAGTCATGTAACATATTCTTAACCTTTAACAGAACCAAAACAAGTGTAATAAACATTTTTTGTTCAGCGGAAGAAATAAAAACCACAGGGTCGGGCCAGCTTTCAGTGTAATGTTAAGAAGACCATGTTTTTCGTTTAAAAGTCACTGCACATGGTTAGTCATGCATAGCCTGTGATGGAAAAAGAACTTTCTGTGCAGAGGTGAAGCACAAAAAAAAACTCATAACATGTCAAGGAAAACTGGCAAATTAGCTAAGGGATGAAGCAACTGTTTTTTTTTCTTTGTCTCCTGATGGCCTGCTGAATTAGGAGTGCATGCAGAATTAAACACTTCTGGAAGCAAGCTTGAGTTTAAATTACATTTTGTAGCCAAACACTGAGAGAACTAAGAATGGAATTAGCATGACAATAATTCTTTTTTGTCCCAGCGGTTGGAGAGTTACCTTGCAATAGGAAGTAATCGGTAGGGGTGCGCTTCAAACCAGCCTTGGCCTTTTCATTTGTCCAATCAATTTCTAAAGCTTCCTTCAAGGAACAGAAGCTGGCTGTCTATTAACAGAGAGGGGAAGGGAGAGCCAAAACGTCAAGACGACGATCGGAAACACGTGACTTGATTAAATATAAAAGCAAAATAAAGGATCCATACTTTTTTCACCATGGTGGTCTCAGTAGGGTCTACCCTTGGTTTCTTTGCCTCAGGCCTGTCATTGGCATCTTCAGAGGGTTTCACCACCTTGGCTTTCTCCCTGAAGGACACAGGCATGAAAACACTCCGTGTGCTTTTTGATAATGGGGGGGATCCATATGTTACACAACAGCCCTGGATACTCACTCCACAAAGTGGTGCTCTGGACCCAAGTTTGAGAACATGTAGCCGTGGTAGCCAAAGACATCACCGCAGAAGACCTTGACGTTCTTCTGGGCGCACACCTGATCTATGCGGACCATCAGGTCCCGGGGGCAGCCGGTCAGACACACCTGAGATGAGAGGAGAAGAGCGAGCTTCATGACAAAGTCAATTTAATATACTAGCTGCAAGATAACAACTCCTTGGATCCCTCAACTGTGCATCATTTAATTTCTGGATAAACTTTAATTATTAAAAAGCTGAAAACCAGCATTCAGGCTGACAGAAATGCGGGAAGAGGAAAAACTGCCATGTAAATGTTGTTATTCTAAACAAAAAAATGCTTTTGCCATTAAAAGATATTGTTTATCAACAGAACTGACCAACGGGTAGAGGTCTGCTTATCCAAGGAACCTAACTGCACCCTTTCCCATACCAAAGATAAGTGGGTGTTTGGCACGTATAGTTATTGAGCGGCACTTATCCTGTGTTGAATGCCATGTGGGGGCGTGGGTGCTAAATGTGTCACAAGAGGACAGGGTGGGGTGCCTGGTTTGTAATCAGCATTACAATATCTAATACAGTCTTTCCAAATTGCAGACTTGCAGAGAGGCATACAAAGGAAGGCCTGTATACCACAAATAGCCTATACACTACATATACCACAAAAAAGATCATCCTGTCCATTCCCACTATAAAGGCTGAATTCACATCTATTGGCACTAGTGACTAAGCAGGTGTATAGAGTATAAGATCACTGCAATTTCCATGAACATCAATAACAGAATTTGCCATGAAAGTTTCCTGCAGTGTGCATGCTGCTTGTTGCGCGGCCAAGGGATAGCGATGCGACATGGCTGCAGGACTGCCGCAGGAGTTGTGGACGTGCAGCGCCATTAAACAGCAGGCTTCCTCCCATTTCAGGAACAGGCACACGGCCACATCAGCTCCGATTTGGTGGCGGCCCACTAATCCTGGCCCCGGGCGACTCATTTATGCAAGCGGACACTTGCTGCATTGTTTGGAATGGAGAGAGGGGGCTTTCCGAGCCCACGGAACAAAAGAGCCCAGCTTTGGCACGACGAGCCGCGCAGAGGCGACGACCAAGAGGTGGGACAGAAGACGACGGGGACGGACAAAGATGGGCAGAGTTTCTCAAGGAGGAAGTCGCGTTCGCTTGATGTAAAAGATCAACACGCTAAGCAGAACATCATAGAAAAACTACATCTTAATCAACCTCTTAAAGCAGAGTGATTGAAGCGATACAGGTCCAAATTCCATACCATAAAGGAGAACAGAAAAGCTGACAGAAATGTGCTGAAATCCATCAACATCTAAACAGAAAACTGGTGCAGTTAGTGCTTTTTGGAAGCAATGATTTTATAGAGCTTTAAAAGACATCTCAGGGACTGCTGACCAATCTGTAACTCAGTAGAATAAGAATGTGAGATGCATACACAGAGATAACAATAAGAAGGATGGAGTAAGACACACCAAAAGCTGCCAGCTCCCCCCGCCCCCAATCCCCCC
>JAODJW010000036.1:8024212-8040841 GCA_026777045.1 Hyperopisus bebe | reverse complement strand
CCGACCGCTTCTCCGGGCAGCAAAGAAGTTTCCAGCCCTAATCCATCTGTGATGCCCATTAACCTGAACATTAAGCTATCCCTACGGGACACTCCCCACAGTTTCTGCGGCAGTGGCTGAGCGAGAAAGCATCTGAAGCGTCTGTTCTGTGCTTTGTAACCCTGGCTTGCTTTATCAATCTTTCACAGTCGAGAGCCAAAGCGCGTCTCAATTACATTCCTAGCGTGAAATAAATAATAAACCAAAAGAACCGCCAAAAAAAAAAAAAAAAAAAAAAACCTGATCACACATCAAAGACATGCATCTCTATCTGGTACCAAAATATGTGGGGAAGAAGTGACAGCTGAACTTTTCATACCACATTTGGGTTTTTAAGCAGTCCCAAATATCGCTGCTTTCCTGGACTCGTCTGCCTTGTGTTTTGCTTGACCGTACCCAAGAGGTATTCCAGACCTCAAAGCACAGTGACAGCATCCAGCATGTCAAAGAACCGACGTTTTAATGAGGAGAAAAAATATGCGCCGAAAGCCCATCTCTGTTTACGTTCCATTTCTGTGTGAATACCGTCTCATAGACATTGCCGAGGTGTCAGAGCTTGTTTGCCTTTAAGCAAACTGACCCTATACAATGCTGAATTCATTTAAATAATGTGGGATTACACATGAAAATTATATTCAGAAAAATGAGGCACAAGAGAGTTTCAACTTAAAAACAAACAATAGTTCTGCTGGTAAAGCTACTGACTAGAAAAGCTATGGTAGAAAAGCACCATCTACAGGAACTTATAGGAAGGCAATACAAAATATACTCTCCAAAAAAAAAAAAAAACAATTAGACCTTTCAGTAACCAACACTGGCCTAAATTTGTCCTAATTTATACCATATTTCTATATACATAGATATTAAGCTCACAAAGTCACAACATCCTCAAACCATCTCAATATTTTCATCAATGGCATTGAAGAGTTATTAAGTCAACGTTTTACCACACATGGACTCACATTACTCCAGATACTAAGATTATATGGCACTGCCTCTGATCGAGCTATATAATGCAGACCCGCTTAAGCAGCCCAGGAGACTCACGGCATCAAACTGCAGGAAGAATTCATCTGGCTTGGACTCCACTCTTTCTGTGTCAGCCTTCACCTCCACCATAGGGTTAAGGTACTGGGCCCGCTCCAAAGAGGCCTCGGCACGGTTCTGCCCCTCAGAACCCACAGGGATGAGGAATTGGGCCCGGCTAGACTCCTCCGTCACCTGGGGAGAAAGAAAGAAAAAGAAAAAAAAAAAACAAAAAAAACATTGAAAATAGTCATCCATTTACAATAACCACTTACTGAACTAGAGTTGCAGAGATCTGGAATCTATCCAAGGCAGCATACGGGATAAGGGCATACCCTGGAGAGGATGCCAGTCCATCACAGGGCACTCACACACATGCTAAGGGCAATTTAAAGGCAGCAAGTCACCAAAACAGCGTGTCGCTGGATCGTGGGAGAAAATACCCTGGCCAAATTCAAAACCCGCAAGCCCAAAGGTCTGAGGCAATAACTTTCATGCCTTTGTGAATGCTGGTCATTTCTCAGCATCTGCACTGTCCCACTTTACATTTCTTTCCCCTCCCTGCCATGGATGAGCATCTGTGAGCCTGGGGCAAATATTGACCGAGAGCAAGCCGCGAGGCCTGGAATCATCCGGAACCCACTGCACAGATGCAGCGCCACCACAGGCCGACACGCTGAGCATCACCAGCTGTCCAAACATAAGGGTCAAACAGAAGTTGGCCAATCAACTCTGAACAACACTTCTGGCTTGTAATAATGTTGATTAGTAGGCCACTGACACCCATAGCCATTTCAGGAGTTTATTTTGCTGTTCTTGCTCTGAAATTTTTAAGGTACGTTGGAACAGCCATTTTGAAATGGTGCTACGTATAAACAGATCTGATTTTAACCACAGAATTAGCCATCAAAATTTACATTCATTCATCTATCTGACGCTTTTATCCAAAGTGACTTGCAATCCAATTTTTGTGCATAAACCTTGAGATTTGAATCCATGACCTTTGGTGTGTTACCGCAATGCTGTACATGTTCAGCTATAAGAGCCAAAGTAAGATATTTTCAAAGACATTTAGCCATAATTAGAACTAGCCATCTCTACACAGACTGCAAACTATATGTTATAAATCTATTTCAGATTTTCCTTGTAAGGATAGCCATTGACAGCCTCCGGAAATAACCGAGATTGTCTCATCATCATCAGTGTGTCTTGATAATACTTAAATTTAAATGTTAAAAACTGTGCAGTTATGAACAAACATTGTTCTGAATCATCAACACATTTATGGAATCGACATCTGAAATGTAATAATTTAGATAAGACTGCAGCTCTTACTACAGGCACAACTCTATTTGGCAGCAAATAGACTGGTGAAAAACAGGAATCATAACAATGTCAGTCAATGAATAGTACACAGATTTAATATGAATACTTAAAACCACATTTCCAGGATTATGTGCATTATCAGTGACTCACTCAAGGGTCCAACAGCAGCAGGAGTCTGCCAGGCTTGAGATTCGTACCAGTAACCTTAGAATTATGGACACAGGCTGAACCACAGGGCAAAAACAAGGTGACATCTTTACCCACACAATGGGCTGTTTAGTGATGCCAATTTATGAAACCACATGACTTGGACTGCAGAAACCCATGCAAACAGGGAGAACATGCAAACTTCACACAGAGAGCTGGACACAGGCATCAAATCCACAATACTTTAGGCACAAGACTATTATATTTGAATAAAAGTACCAACCAGACGCAGCCCAGTACCTGCTCGTGATCTAAAAGGGTTAACCCTTTCACTCCTGCCAAGATGAGATTTTTAGCAACCTCTGCCCCCAGTCCCCGAAGACTGACAAGTAGAACGCGTGATCCTCGCAACCTACATGGGAAGACAGACAAACAGCCATGTATTTCATTCATTTAAAAATTTAATACCGCATTAATCTTTGGCAACTTCTTACAATATTTTAAAATTTCATTATGTAATAAGAGCATTAGTATAAATGCAGGCTGCACAGCTGAAGAAAATTAAGTGCAATGTCGACTTGTACTTCAGTTCAGACTAGTGAAAATGGATCTTCTGAGAGTTAGAGTAAAACCAGTATGTAGCATATTCAGATGTAAGACTACTGGGGGTTACATAAAGAACAGTTGTAGCAGTGATCAGATGTTCCAATAGCTATGCGGTTAAGGGCTGCAATCCCACCTTTCGCCGCTGGAATTACAGATAAATGTTTGACGGGTAAAATAAAACACATTTAATAAATTCAACGGAAATACAGTTGCATTTTTTTGCAGGACGAGAAAATGAAATGGGAATCGGACCGCGACCTAGTTAGAAACTATATAACTGGAATTGTTAATACATAACTAGATAGGCACCTACGTAAATGATAATAGTGACATGTGTATTACTACATTTATCGAGCCACATATAAAGATAATGTCTTGCTATAATCGATATCTAAGCGGTTTCTTTTTATAGTGTTATCTAACATTTACATATTACGTAGTTAGTTAACCTAGCTACAAACCTCTTTTGTGCATCCAGACCCCAAAGACGAATTTGTCTATCATATTGGGCAGCCTCCTCCTCGCTAATAATTGAATCTTCCTTTTCAATCATATCTATCATTTTATCCGGTTTAAATTGTATTACCCTTTAAATTATATATGAAATAACTAGTTATCCTTTTTGTGTACGTCTATCTTTCCTTTTGTAGTTCAACAAAAATCCCGCTATGTACAGTTTGAATGGACGCTCAGTGATGACGATTAACTGCGGTCGCCAAATTAAGTCGCAATACATGGTTCCTGTCATGTGATTTCTAAAAAGTAAAGATTAAATTGCCTATGTGTCCATTTTAATAATAATCTATAATAGACTATACTACACTATTTCATACCATCATGTAACTTGAGTTATCGCTTTAAGATATAGATATGCTCTGGTATCAGTATGATTCGTTTTCAAATAGAAACGCCTCTGTGTATGTGTTAATTTTTTATTCAAATGGCATACTAGATTTGTGGTTTATTAATCCAATTTAATACAAGTCACAATTAGACGTTTTTAAATAACTTGGTATAAGTGTCCGATTAAAATTAGGCAGGCATTATTGTTACAGATCGTCGAAATCCGGGAGAGTTTTGTGGGGTTTTGCGAAGTATTTCTCATTATTTCCGTGAATGACGTTGAGTAATGTCGTCACTGCTGGGACAGACCTCCCCCTTCTCTGTGGAGAAGAGTCGCCGCCATTTTATGTGGATGAGTTTCATTTTACAGCGCAGCTGTAGGACGGAGAACCTCAGGAAACAATTCAACCTATCTCTCTTTAAACTGTTAATGGGGAATTGACTACTATGAACTGAAACTCTTCCTAAAATCAATTAACAAGTAGATCCAAGTTAAGTGACGCATAAGCCAGTAGATTCCAGTGTCGATTTGTAATTTTTTTTGCACTTAAATGTAGCTAGAGGAAATGGCCGTGGAAAGCATGACTGTCCATCCAAACTCCCCAACAACAACCAACCACGAACACATCAACAGCCTTCTCACTGACGAAAGGTCGAGTAATTCTACAATCATATTTCTATAACAACAATTTATTTATCCTGTGCTTTTTTAGACATAAAAAAGCTCGGGCTTTCTTTTTTCTTTTCAAAGGGATTAAAGTCGCCTTTTTCTGGGGAACAAGCACAGAGGTAACGAACGCCATCTTGAAACGTTGCAGAGCGCAATCTGGAAGGTCAAACACGAACCAGGGATACTTTTCAGAATTTTATCTAGCCGCCTTCTTTTAAAAAATATTTCAGTTAATTTTGGAGAATAAAAATGACCACAAGGTCAAAATAGGTATTATTAATGCGTTTAAAGCAAAAGCCAACTAAATTGGAAGGTACAAATATTTTGATAGGTGGAGGGGAAGAAAAAATACATTTCTAATTAATTTGGAAGACCAATTTAACACTAATCAGCATTATTTATCCCAGGTTTGCAGATGGGCAGCTGGATGATTGCTAGCAGTTAGCTGACTTTTTCTTGGTCGACGGACGCAACGATAGTACAATATCTTAACTACGTCTCCCGAACAAAGAGTCCGATATGGCGAACATTTATTAAACATATCTTGTTTATCGCACGAATCGTCCCTCATCACTTGCGTTTATCATTTGGGTGTTATTACCATAGGTGATGAATTACGGATGTTTTTGGCTAATTAACGTAGCGCGTGATTTATACAACAGCTAGGCTAATGAACTAGCTACGCACTTAAAATATGCTCGTTAATTCCGCTTAGCTAACTGCGCCAAATATCTACTTATCCAAAATATGTCCCGAACGTTTTAAATCACGTAAATTTAATCAGAGTAAACGTATGTCCAATCGATTTCGGACGCTACTTAAAATAACTATGGAAAAACAAGCGTGCTCTTTTGTGGCTAGCGACGTAGCTAGCTAGCTAACATTTTACTCATAGTGGTTGATTTGGGATATGCTACCATTAATGTAGTCGATTCTCCGCTCCAGATATATTAGTGATATAAAATACTTGTTATGCAGCTATTGTAATTTTATTGAAAATAAATGCATGCGATACTTAACATTGTTTAAAATGAATGTGTATCATATATATAATTTATATAAAAGCTGCATACGGATAACTAAATACGTGATTAATAAGTTAGTTTTAACTTTTTTCCCCCCCATACACTATTCAGATTCAAATGTTTGTCAAATCCCAGATTGCAGTTTTACCAGCTCGAAGCAATGCACGAATTACGTGTGACTGACATTTGTAGTTCTTTTACAGGAAGAAATACTTTTTAGGTTGTTACGATGTCCATTTTCCAAGATCCTGTACTGTTTCAAAAGCATTTCAAAAGTTTAAAAATGTGATGTAAAACATAACACAAATTCCCTTGTTTAACTCCCTGGTTTCCTGTAGTTTAATAGTATTGTCATGCCCCAACCAGTATTTCTCCCTTCCTTGAAACCCCATTGTCAATAAAATAGGTTGACACCAATATTTTAAAACAGTGGATAAGAATTTCAGTACCTGTGCTTTGAATGGAAATATGAAGCCCGCCACAGTAAGTACTTCCCTGCACTATTTGAGAAGAGGCCTTCTTAACTGGATTTCTGTACAAGTATGGTGGAAATAGTGTTCTCACTACTTATATTCTTCTTGTATTTTAACTGTAGCCAATTAAAATAAGTTTGCATGAGATTAACTGTAATGTAAGGCATGTCAGTAACACTTAGAACCCCAAATGTGCATAATACTCAGTACTGCTGCGTTTTCAGTTTAATATTGTAAGTCTTATTGAACTGTTCACACAAACCTGCATATAATTTACTGATGCCCAATCACAGAAATGCCTTTCAAATCATATTTTATTTGAGATGTACTGTTAAAAGTTGGGAGGTTCCTGATGAGGCTGTTACATATGCTTTATAGTTTCCCAGTTTTGTTATCTGTCTTCATATTATGCCAAACATACAAAGCCAATTTTTAAATACATCCCTAATCTTAAATGCATCCAAATTTGTCAGTCAGATCCTATCGTTTAAGCAGTCTAAAGCAAACTTGTGCTTTTTAAGTAGTATATACATTTTTTCAGCATAGGCTTAACATAGTGTATAACACAATTATTTTAAGAAAGTTAATCTGGGTAATATTTGTATGAAATGTAGTTTAGGTACAAATGAAATTCATTGAAATTTTTCTTAATATTCCCTAATCATAGATATGCTGATGTCTAACTGGTGGTGTGTTTTGGATAATATTTTTAGGATATATGTACGTGTGTATTTGTGTAGCTGTAAACACCTTAACAGAGTAGATTTGAAAGGGATTTTGTGCAGCTAAACCCACATAAAGAAAATTGATTGCAGGCCAGCTCCTTGGAGTATGGGCTAACTTCCAGTAGGCATCTATTTTGTGTACAAAGAATAGGCAAGAAGAATAGGGCAAGATCAGTGATGTAATTTTATACCCAAAAGCTTGGGGTGCATCTAGAGAACTGCTGATAGTGCATAAAAAGTATTTTTTTATGGTAGGTAAAGGGCTTCTTGTGTCTGATTGGGGCTGTAGCCTCAGCAACAGGGATAGTCAGTGTAATGTTATGGAAAATATGTAAACTGGTGGCTGGTGTGATTTTTTTTTTTCTTTTAAAGCATGTGAGAAACAACCAGTTTTAACTTAGCAGAGCAGTTAATAGAAGTTTGCAGTAGGAATACCAAAAGTGGATGAAAGCTGAGAGGAAGCTGATAAATGTGATTCCTCTGGGCATTTATTGAGTGTTAGATATAATAACCTTGACAAGATCTGCTCTCCCTATGTTTGAGTAGGCCTCAAAGGCAAAGAATTGTTGTACAGCCCCTGGAGGAGGAAATAAGATTTTCACACTCTTTAGGGTAGGTTTTGTTCAAATTAGCCTTTCATTGACAGTCTAATAATAATTAGTGGCATATATTTGTCTTTTAGAAGCTGATATGTGTCTATTGGTGTTTTAGAAAGTGCATAAAAAGTGTCTAGTTATCTTGAAATTATAGTTGACCTATGGTCTGAGTTTTTCAACAGGTTTTTCTGTCCTTGTGGTTGTTTGCGTAATGATATAGTCTTTTAATAGGCTAAAAAACGGAGCTCCTATAAGTGTTCTAAGGCTTTGAAAAGGAAGCTGATTTTATTTATAAATAATTATCTGTGTAACAGTCTATGAATTGCAGCAATGAGCTTTTTGGAGACTATGCTTTTTGGGCTGCCTAAAGCACTTTCTGTTTAATCTGTAAACAAACACTTTGTCATATTCAAATCCATCGTGATGCTTTGACAAGTGCCAGCCACTCCTAAGTTCACTAACTGACAAATTGATGATCGTTGAGCAGTCGAAAGGGTACGCAAAACCACAGGAAGAGAATCTGGTATCATGTTGAACTTTGTACGTATTAACATCTGGCCCTTTTCAATGTGGATTCTTCTTGTGCTGAAGTAGATTGATTTCTTTTTAGGCTGTAATGTATAGCCAGCACTGTACCTTAACGTAGTTTTCTTGGTGGTTAGTCCGAAAGGAGTTTCATTTACTACCATGAAATACCAAGGCAGTACAAGTTGTTTTTCTTTTTGAAGAATACTAGTAGCTTTCCAGTAAGATGAGGCCGAAAACATGTAAGGCTGGCAAAGAGAGATTACATTGCATTGTCATAGTTTTATTAATGGCCCTTTGTCTAAATCATACTGGTCTTAGTTTGCCAAGTTATGTCGGGTTATAGTTTGACACACATTATCATATGTAATATGCGTACCCCTTGAACTGTGCTATGTACATTTCAGCAGGGACAAGTCAAGTGATGGTTGAAGCACAACCCTTATTGACTGTTTTAAGTCCCTCTACCGTCTGCATCTTCCCCCTTCACTACCACCCAGCACCCCCCACAGTCAAAAGCAAAACACAATCTTTCATTGTAAATGTTCTATTACCCCAATATTGATTGATCTGTGTCATTGCTTCCCATTTTCTGAACACGTCCAGGGTCTCATGAACCCTAATACCCTCCCCTGATGTGAATAAATACTGGGAATGTATGCAAAATATGAATGTAATGCACACCCCAGCTGTTAAATCCTGAAATGAGTGCTGCAAACATTTTGCAATATTCACCAAAAGGAAAAATGTTCACCATTCACAAATATGGTTGTAGTCTGCTTTTATATCGTAGGGTGCTTTCAGCTCATATTGATCAAAAATAAACCCATCCGCATATTCCCTAAGTTACCCAGAATTATGAAAACAAAAGAAAAACAACGATTGTACCCCTGAATAAATCTTAAAACATTTTATAACTTTTTTATAATGCTGCATGAAGTTTGTCCCCAAAATATCATTTTGACCTGTGAAATTAGGCCACCCTGTTATTTTCATGAAAGACAATGAGTTCAGTTACTGTACATCCTGCAGCATAATGATACTCTATTAACATTATATCTGATTTGAGGAGAGTTTGTTGCTCCGGCTTAATTTTGAAAGCAATTTTTTTTCATAGGAACATGCCTCATCCAAGTGAATATATTGGAAAAATAGTCAGAGGGGCTTCAGGACATTTAGATTTTAAGTGGTTATTTATATTTAAACACCACAGACTCATATGTCAGGCAAGTAACCGTGAGAAAGTAAACGTGTGAAAACTTAAATGCTTTTTTAACCAACTGATAAAACAAGTTCTTTTTCCACTGTTTGTTATTTGCTGATGTTTTGCTCAAGACACATGTGCAAGCCTACAAAACTCCCAAAAAAGTAACAGTGAGATTCTACATTATTACCACAGTCTTTTTCAGGTATTTATATAAAGGGTATGTTTTCCCACAGCTGAATCTTGCTTCCTGTGGTGAAATATGTTAAATGGGACATACAAAAATACATACATTTTTGCTGTGTATAATCAGGTGGTTTTCCACTAGGTCATCAAAGTTTATTAAATATAATTTGCTGCATTATGGCTTTGCTCTATAAATGGTATGTAGTGACAAAAGTGTAAGACCATCTTGGGAAATTACTGCCTCATCAATTCAAGGTTTGGAAGCAGCAATGCTGACACTATCAGTGGTCTTTCTAGATGGGAATTTAGGTCAAGCTTCTGACCTTATGACCGCTTATATGTACGTTGTAGTGAAGTCAGAGGACCTTGGCCCCGGGAGCTGGGGTAGCTCTGTGGTACGGCACGGTGTGGTAATGCTGTATTTGTGTCACCGTAGGCACGAGGATGAGGAGCTGGAGGAAGGTGAGCTGGAGGACGACGGGGGCGAAGCAGAGCCGCCTAGCCGGGGAGGAGAGGCCCAGGAGAAGCCCCACCGCAGCAAGGAGCGCCATGCCAGCGGCTCGGATGACGACAAAGCCCATCGCCGGAAGAGGAAGAGGAGGAAAGAGAGAGAGAGGGAGAAAGAGAAGAGAAGGGCCAAAAAGAGGCGCAAATCTAGGCACAAGGTGTGACTCTCATTTAGCCACTGATCCAGACTCAGAGCCACAGAATGCCTCACAGTCATGGGCGTCGCCGCCATTAATCTGAGGGGGACGTGTCCCCGTCACATTTCGTAATTATTCGTTTGGACCCCCTCACATGCCAGTGTGTCCCTCCCCTACATTCAAAAGGCTTCTGACGCCCCTGCTCGCATTGATGGGCACCCGAGTCGTTTGTAACATAATCAAAACTTCTTACCGTTAGCCAGTCCAGCAGCTGTCCATCTGTATCCTAATCACTTATACTGTTGTGGCTCACAATGAGGCCAGCAACCAGTCCTGGGCAGCATAGGCTGCAAGGCGGAGGTACACCCTGCATAGGATGTCTTTCTGTCACGGGTCACACGCACTTCCCCGCACTCTCACATGCTAGGAACGATTCAGAAACATCAGTTGTATGTGTTTGGTACTCAGAAGAAACCTGGAAAAAATAAACATTTCTTTGAGGATTTGAATCAACTCACTGAGCTACTATCCTACCTCATCTCATATCTGCGGTATAGACAGCTAATTCTGAAACTTTAGAAATGTGCCGTATATCGAGCTCCATTGACCATACCGTTTGTTCTAAGACCTGTTTCAGTAGCCTTTTAAAAATATGTAGTGAATTTTCCTGCTTTAATGAGGATCATGCCCATTATCTGTGTTTGACTATCATTAGGTCCATCTTTCACCCTAACCTTATGTGTGTTGTTTCCATAGCGACATGCCTCCTCCAGTGATGACCACTCTGACTACAGCGATGATTCGGACTATAGCCCAAGTGAAAAGAGGAAATACCGGGAGTACAGCCCCCAATACCCTCCTCAGGTAGGTTCTTTTCACATATGAACATAGTGTGCACCTCAATAATAACTGAAACAAATATCTAAAAAAAGGCAAACCTGATATTTTCTGTGCTGCTTCAAGACCATTTTATTTTTTGCCTCCTAGTCTCATTCAGGTTATCCCCCGCCTCCTCCGGCAAGCCATGGGGGACCTATGCCCAAAAAAGTGGGTTACATGAAGATGGACAAGCAAGGCTATGGAGGTTACGACGAGTATGAGGATGAAACCTATGAGGGAGAGGAGGATGAGGAGATGGGTGAGGAAGACTATGATGACTTCGCCAAGGAGCTGAACCAGTATCGCAAGGCCAAAGAGGGCGGTGGGAGTGGCAACAGAGGGGGTCGAGGGAACAGCCACGGGGGCAGAGGTGAGGCGTGGGTCCCTTTATCATGAATAAAGGACTTGGCTGTAGAGGTTAACCTTAATTCTTTTAATGTTTTAGACTTCATCCAACCCATTCAACTGTTTCAATTAGGAGTATTAATAATGCAATATCTTTAAATACAGCAACAACATGACTGGTTGTGTAATGATGTTGTGGAGGAGCGGTCTGTTTATGCGTGTGATGTGTCCTCCTAGGTGGTAAAAGTCGCCTGAAAAACCAGCGTGGGCGTGGCCGGGGAGGAATGAGGGGGCGTGGTGGAAGAGGTGGTGGTGGGAGGGGCCGTGGACGGGGCAAAATGGGCGGAGACAATGACGATGGAGATGGGATGATGTATGGAGAAGAGATGGAGGTATGCAACATCCAAAATAATGTGGCACTTAGCGTTTTTTTAGTATAATTGCTGATCCACACACACCAGCACACAAGTACAAATTCTCACGATGGCGTAGGCTGCTTGCGTAGGTCACGACGTAACCTCGACGCAGAAGTATGTTTCAGCCTTTAGTATTTGTCCTTGGTCTGATTTTGTGACAGGAAAGTTATTGTTAATGAGATATACGGTAAACATTCCAACTAGCTGAGCCAGTAGTATTAGGCTCTTGCTGGGTAAAAACCCGTCACGCTGGTATGCGGTTGTATACTGTATGTCACATTTACTGGGGGTAATATTTGATCTCTGTTTAAAGTAGGTATTTAAATATGAAATATTTAATCTTATTCATTCATACCATTAACTGCCATTAGAATAGTAAAAATTAACTTTTATGTCATTTTCAGTATGGAGACGACGATTATGACAACATGGGAGAAGATGATTATGATGATTATTCTAAAGAGTTGAATCAGTATAGGAAGTCAAAGGATCGTGGCCGGGGTGAGTGACACCGATGGGACCGAATATCTGTTGCATTAGTGCAGTGAAAAGAATCCTTTTATTTTGTATTTGTCATTTTGATCTGCAGACTCTTGTAAACAAAGGCGTTCGCTGTAGATCCATATCATGCTGTATTCTGTTTTGAGTGTCACCTCATCTTTACTGTAATTTGTATGAATGATTTTTGGCTCGTCGTGTTGTGCTGTTGACTTAGGTGGTAAAGGCGGGCGTGGCCGTGGCCGGGGCAAGGGAGGCCGCGGCATGAACCGTGGTCGAGGGAGGAATAGAGGCAGAGGACGAGGAGACCAGATCCACGATGAAGACAACAATGGAGATATGGATATGGGGGTGAGTCACCCAGCAGCTAAAATATGCTTCTAAACATAATACACCGTCATGTGCTCAATTATTGCCACTTGCAAGTACAGAGCAGTGCATATGAGACCAAGAGACTTCCCTACACTGCATGGCTGGAGTTATGTTTAAGGTGGTGTATTTTATGGGCGTTGCTAAATATGATATGCATTGGTGGGGGGCTGTATATTTAGAACAGAATTCTGTTCTGGCATGTGCAGGATGGTGGAGGCGGCCCACGGAGGAATGACCAGGACAAGCATGGACAGGACAAGAAAGGCAAAGCTATTTGCAAGTATTACGTTGAGGGACGCTGCACTTGGGTAAGTAGTACTGTGGTTTAAGTATCTGACACATTATTCTGCCACTGAACACTTTCTGCAGTTTTCACAGATGCTTTTCTTATTCAGGTGTATTATTACATATATTACATATATTACAAGTCCAGCAAGGGATCAGTTAATTCACATCGTCACAGCAAACTTACAACATCTTTTAAAGTATTAGTTGTGTTTACTTACACCAACTACTATGTCCATTTTCATCTTTAGCTCGATATATTTTCTTAATTTGAGTTATTGCCACCGATTTGCCTGGATTTTTTGGTCAGATTTCTAACCCTGCTGCCATTTAATATGTCATTTGATAGTATTTTGAGTGGCTGTTTAGTGCTCCATGTAATTTTGTGTCTTTATATTTTTAGGGAGAACACTGCAACTTCAGCCATGACATTGAACTGCCCAAGAAGAAGGAGCTCTGCAAGTTCTACATCACCGGCTTCTGCGCGAGGGCAGAGAACTGTCCATACATGCACGATATCCTTCATTACTGTCTGTGAAGAGGCTGCAATTCTGTATCATCCAGTTTCACCCTGTTTTTATAAACACACAGTGTCTCCCAGTCCAGCTATCTATTGCCCTATATCCACAGTTATTTTTTTTCTCTGATCTTTATTGACTGAAAAGTTAATCATTTTAAACCCTAATCTGTTTGTTATTTGGACTTGGAGCAACTGATGAACATTAAGGTCAATCTGTAAAGATTCTCTTATTATGCAAACACTCCATTAAATGAGTGATCAATTTGTTGGTAGCCCCTTGACTGCAGAACACGAGATTTTCCCTGCAAGCTCTTTCACACCACCGGAAGCTGTGTTAATGGGGAGGAGTGTATGTTCTCCCACAAGGCATTGACAGAAGACACCCAGGATCTCCTGGACAAGGTGAGCTGCAGATATTACCATTAACGGGTGTTTTTCTTTTATTTTTCTCCCTGACCTTTTACTTGTTTCCTCTGTTTGCTATACTGTGTCTACCGACCATGTCCAATAATTGATGTACTTTACATATTGAGTCATTTCAACATTTATCTGATTTCTCACTCTATCATTGGTACCAGCTCTCATTTAGATCACTCATCTCGTTTGTTGCTTGCCCGCTGCCTGATCTTTGTTTGCAGATGCTCGCAGAGGATGCAGAAGCTGGGGCTGAGGATGAGAAGGAGGTTGAGGAGCTTAAGAAGCAGGGCATCAATCCCCTGCCCAAGCCCCCTCCTGGGGTAGGATTGCTGCCAACGCCCCCTCGCCCTGGTCCTGCAGACTCAAATGCCCCCGTAGATTTTGGACCTCCTGGTCCTCCACCAGGTCACATGGCACCGCCAGGCCCGCCGGGCCCAGGTGGTGGTCCAGGACCAGGCCCTTGCCCACCTCCTTGCCCAGATGGAGGCCCCTACCAGGGACCACCTAACGCAAACGGACCTCTGCCACCTCCTATGGGCCCTCCATCCTCCTGTCCTGGAAACTCTGGAAAAAAGATTCCATCTCTTTTTGAGATCGTGGTGCAGCCCACAGGACAGCTGGCTCAGAAACTCGGCGTCAGGTTCGCACTGTTAAATAAGTATTAAATAAATTGCACCATTTTAAATACCACGTTCATATAAAAACTGTTTAGCTTCTCTAAGGTACGCTAATGGGTCGTTTCTTATACTTACAGAGGCCAAGTCCCTGGCGCTCCTCCGGGCCCCCCAGGCCCTCCTGGCCCCCCTGGACCATCAGGACCTCCGATTGGTCCTCCCCCCCGCTTTCCCGGTCCTCCTCCTCCTCCAGGACACATGGGACCTGCCCCGCCTGGAATGATGCCCCCCGGACCCCATGACATGCCTCCCATGGGTCCCCCGGGGATGAACCAGGGTCCCCCTTCGATGGGACCAGGGCCTCCGATGATGGGAAACTTTGGTCCAGGAGAAGGGCCACCTCACCCCGGAATGATGCCTCCCGGTCCTCCACCACCCGGGGGAAACTACTACGACAATTTCTATCACCAGAAACAGGGCATGGAGATGGAAGACAATGGCACAGAAGGTGAGGGGTCCCTCCTGATGGGAGATTGGTCTGTACTGCAAAGGTCTGTCAGGATTAGTCTATCATCCTACGCTTTATCTTTCAGTTAAATCATGTAGAAAGGGTAGATAATCTACCCTTATTATTTGATTGAATCAAATCTCATAAAAAAAAAAAAAAAGCATTTATCACGCTTATAGATTACAAAGGATGCCATAGATTTATCAGAAAAATAAATGTAGCAACTGGAATGGTTGTAGTCTATGGTCTTTTCAAGGTTTATTATCATGTTTACCTTCTGCACTGAATTTCTTAATTGCATCCGTATTGGTAATATGCATGAGGGTATTGCCAGTAAATACGAGACAGAACGGCAATGTACAGCGGCAGAAAGCCGATCGTAAGTCCTGGTTGTGTGCTTCGTAGGAGAGGAGTACCAGGAGTACGGGGGCATGTCGGAGGGTGAAGGGGGCAGCTTCGGTGAGCAGGCCTCTGGAAAGCAAGGCGCGATGATGGCCGCAGAGGGCCCCTCCGGTGGCGGGTCTGGCGGCCAGCAGGCGGGGATGGCGGTGCCCGACTTCCTGCCACCCGCCCAGCGCGTGCTGTTCATGAGGATACAGCAGAAGCAGCAGGAAGAGGAGGAGCGGGCGCGGCGGCTGGCGGAGGGCGGCGCCGAAAGGGACACTGAAGGTAACGGCAAGGGAGAAGGTCACTGTTTTAGTACGTCAGCTGAGTTAGGTAACGGCATCTCCTAGTAATAGGAAAGCTAGTCTGATTCTCTGCGTCTCAAATTGAAGTAGTCAATGTATATTAGTGGATTTGGCCTCCTAGTCCCACCTGCAGACATGTTTGCCTCTTGTGAAATGGTTAATAATAAATCTGCCCACTAGGTGGGGCTGTTGTGCCATGTTTATTTTATAATAATTCAGGAGAAAGTATGCTAGTGTATATTTTAATTTCATTTTTATTTTCTGTACATTTTCATTTATATAACGTCTTTTTTTTTTTTTTTTTTTCGCTGCAGGTGATTCTGCCAATTGGTATTCCAGTGAGGATGAGGATGGGGGTGGCAGTGTCACGTCTATCCTGAAGACACTTCGGCAGCAGACTCAGGGGGGTGTGAAAGCTGAGGGGGGTCCCAGTGACCCCCGACTGCAGAAGGCCTCCTCCCTGCAGCCTCCCAGCCGCCCTGCCGATCCCCGTCTGGCTCGTGACCCGCGCCTGTCCCGGGCCTCTGACCCCAGCTCTTCCGCCGAGTCCGGTGCGGCCGCCTCTCCGTCCTCTGCCCCATCTAGCACTCCGGCGGACCCTCGTCTCGCCCGACACGCAGCCTCGCTTCACCACAAGCCCGACGTCCCCCATGCCCACAAGCCCCCTGCTCCCACCCCTGGCGAAGAGGAGGAAGTGGAGCGGGTGCTGAGAGACAAGCCAGTGCCCATCCCCTTGGACCCCCTGATGGGTATGGCCCTGAGGGACCCACGTTCCCAGCTGCAGCAGTTTAGTCACATTAAAAAGGACATCATCCTCCACAAGCCTCACTTCTCCAAGGGTATCCTGTGGAACCCCGAGGACTTGATCCCTGTGCCCATCCCCAAGCAGGACTTCCTTCCGCTTCCTCCGGGAATCCCCCCCGTCAGCTCTCTGGACCCCCGTCTTTCTCGGGTGCAGCAGCAGCTCCATACTGCCCCCGCCTCGGCCGCAGCACCGCCCCCTGCCGCCGCCGCCGCCGCCGATCCCCCCGCCTCCGCCGCCCTCCCAGAC